>JASTUD010000001.1:0-143018 GCA_031124835.1 Saccharomycopsis synnaedendra
GAGGTACTTTTCATCATTCACAACATGAATAGTAGAGCCGCTGTCCAAGACGAATCTTGGAGGTTCCTCAGCGTGATGAACCTCACCAACTTCGGTAGCTTCCTCAGCGAAATTGACAGCCTCAGTAGTCTCATCACGTCCTTTGAAGTCAATGAAGAGACCGTCATCTTGGGCCTGAATCGCAAACACTTCCAGGAACTTCAAGAAGATACGCTTTTTCTCCTTGGCTAACTCTTGAGTTCTTGCGACGTTTCTTCATTCTGCAATCTCTGCTATAATGTCCAAGCTTATGACAATTCCAGCAGACGACGTTCAGCGACAGAGAGCCTCGGTGAGAAGCAGCAAGTTGGACAACTTCAGTTGGACTAGAATCAGTAGCATCAACCACTCCTTCTGGTATGAATCGCTCATAGATTTCTCTGGCAGTTTCAAAAGGAACGTCGCAGAGTTTTCTTGGAGTTTCGCCATACGAATGCAGAAGCAGCAAATTGCGTACTTGTTCTGCTGTATAGATGCAGGTGAAACAGAGAGGTCCTAACTCTTTGATACTAGGGAAGCAGTACGAGATGATAGTGTACTTTTCCACAGCATCATCTAGACTCTTAGATCTGGTTCCAATAGATAGAAAATCTTTGATTATCTTATGGTAACCTTCGAATGGGATGTTGTTGCCACGTTCCTTCATTTTTAGCCATAAAGAGAATCAATCCGTTGGAAGCACCAAACTTTTCGAAATATCTAGGCTCAACAAGAGTTTTGATGACACTCTGAAGCAAGTGTCCAAAGTGCAAGGGGCTATTTCCAAATCTAGATGCAGTTAACATCGCATGAACATATTCGTGTTTCAAGCCTGCGGCCCAAAAATGTTCCACGATGAAGTCTCCAACTTTCTTGAACAACAATGGAAACTCGTAATCCTTCAGGATCTTTTTGGAGACAGTTTGACCTTTAAGGGCTTCCATAGCGCTTTTGACGGTTTCATGGGTAATATCACAGCCTTCATCAAAACTATAAACACTATCGTTTGACGCTTTTTTTATTTTCTTGTTTTCTGCTTTTTTTTGTTATTTTCAGATATGTTTTTTTTGTTTATTATTTTTTTTTTGTTCTTTTTCTTAAGCGGTTGATAGGGGGCAGGGAAAGCGACGGGGGCGAGCACTGACAGGACTCGCAATACTTACAATCTGATATTAGCCCAGTAGCATGCTATAATCAATATCCTTGTGTCCAGTAACAAAATGTACACAAGTAGAGTAAGATATATAATAGGTCTCAGTTAGATATACCTCTGATCAACAGATCCCTAATCAACTTTCAGCTTGGGACTTGTAACTGAACCTCTTTATATCCAGAAATATCCAATTCCGTATCTCCATGTGGGCTTAACCACACCATATAATACCATATAAAAGAGACATGTTCTCCATATTCCTCACCGACTTTTTCCTTTACTTAATCTTATTACTTCTTATTATCTGCTCCAAATCTGCAATTATATTCAACAAGTTTCGCCACCGTAGCTTACCGTACATCCTGCTTCAAACACAAAAAGATTAAAGTACTCATTTCGAGGAACATAAATATAGACAGACACACCGTCAAAAGTATATTTATACTTCCCGTGTTTTCCACCATCTCTTATTCTAAAATTCTTTCATCTATTTTTTTTTATAAGTTTCAAGTTTGGATGGTCAAATCCATCCCATTTTATATAATTATGCCTAATAAAATTTGTTTTTGTAGATTTAAACCTAATGAATCTGAATCTTTTTCTTTAATAATTCGTTTTTATTTTTACTATGAAAACCTCTTAATGAAAACACTCCAACCCCATCCCATATACAGCGTTTAAGTTAAGGATTGCTATCAACAAGGCATTTAAGAAACATACTTTAGTTTCATCATCCCCTCTCTTTGGCATGCTTCAACTTTAGATTCATACATTTCAACCCACTTTTTTCAGAGTGACATGCAAGATAATAAAATATTTTTAACGGTAATCAAGCAAACGTTAGGAAAGTCTGAATAATATTCTGTCATATGACACTTCTTTACTCAATTTAATTATTGAACTCAAGTTTCCCTATATCTTTGATTCTATGTTTCACGCGATCGAAAATGAATTTCCGTGCTCCTTCAATCAGTTCTTCTAAAAAATTTCTAGGCTACTAGCGAATTCTTTTGCATTATTGATATTGAATACACCTCTTATTTATCATTGATAATTAATATTTTACCATCGTTATCTTATCTTATTGCATCAATTTTATATTTTATATGCTAATTTTATATACTTTTGGGGGAATATTGTTATTACGAATTTGCAATACGCAGTGAATTTAGGTATTTTGTAAATTTGATTGTACATAGGAGAGTATTGTTTTTGTTTCCATCTACAAAGAAGAGAGAATAATTCAGTATAAGCAGTTGAAACAAACATATTCTTCTGTTTTTTTTACTCTAATCTTGAGAAAGCCTGTTAAATCATAATCAAAATTGTTTTTAATATCAAGCAGTGAAGCTTGGATAAAAAAGAAAGCAAGTGAATGATCAAAAAAAGTTTGAACTTAGTTTGAAAGCGGTTCGAGTCTTATCCCGTCCAGGTTGACTTAGCTGTGGCTACATATAGTTATATGAAGGAGACTTGATCCCCATATCCTTTACCAACTTTACAAAGTTCTTTTAACCCTTCTTAGCTCTTGTAAATCGAGCAAAAAAAACATCCCCAAATTTAAAAACTGATAAGGAACACCCAGAAAATATTAAATGTAATTGCAGATTTACAGAAGATAATAAGGAGTAATAGATTTATATAAAGGATAAAGTCGGTAAGGTATATGGGAAAAGGTCCCCTTTATATAATGTTATGTATTCTTCTAGAATCCATATAAGGAATCTTCCAGAAACCACGAAACACTCTATCAGTGGACTAGAGAGTTCCATGGAATACTAGAGAGTTCTATAGAATACTAGAGAGTTCTATAGAACACTGCAGTAGAGTTCTATGGAATACTAGAGAGTTCCATTAATGACTAGAGAGTTCTATGAAAGTTTAGAGAGCTCTATAAAAGACTTGATCATCTTCAACAGAAAATGCAGAAATTCTCAAAGTAACGGTACCTGAAATTGAGTATTATGCCACAATATGCCAATCATCTGTTACACCGCAGATTGCAATACTCAAACTTTTAGGAGATGAAAGTTTATGACTTTAAGAGGCTGGAAAGCTCAATCTATTTCACCAAAGATAGTTCAAACACTTACTCATGGAAGCTTTAATGCACAATAATTTAAACTTAACCCCTCTTTTTCTTCTCCTTGCTCCTCTACTCCTTCTATTTTTCTCTTCTTCCCTTAGTCACGATAGCAGGTTTTGCGTTAGAGTAATTTTAGATGTCGGGTGCTATAACAGATTTGTGTTTTGATCTAATGATGCTGAATGATAATATTGAGTAAAATTCGCCAAGGAATATATGAGGGTACCCTAGTTCCCCTCCCTTAGTTTAGTATTAGGGATTCTGCTAGTACCCATATGTAGATTTACAGAAGATATTAAGGAGGTAATAAATTTATGTAAAAGATACAACCCAGGTAAGGGCTAAGGGGAGCAGGTCTCCTTTATATAGTATTGTGGGCTCTGAGAATTCATATGTAGAATCTCCTGGAATCAACTAGACACTCTATCACGGAACTAGAGGGTCTCTTGAAAGACTTGATCATCCTCAACAACATACAAGTTATATATATATTGTCTTTTCATTTAAGAGGAATAAGTTTCCAATGCAGGACTCACAAAGCTCCTAAGCGTATTACACATCACCAAAATGGTTGCGAAAATCGTGCTTGAAGCACGGGTAAAAGAAATAGTGTAGGAAGTTACAAAATACAATAATACTTTGAATAGTGGCGATTAAGCTATTATTTCAGTCAGATTTTTGGTAGTGTCAGAATCAATAGCGTTTTTGAAACGAATGAGTTGAGCTTGTGTCTTATTACTCCTGTTGGCCTAACTATGGCTGCATAATTTCAATGAAACGGACTGGACTAATGGCTTAATTCCCCAACATCCCTTCCAACTTCAACACTATGCAAAATTGTATTTATTATCTTCCGTAAATATATGTCATTATATTGAACAAAACATTTATCTTCTCTTTGTTAAACTGTTAAAGATGATCAAGTCTTTCCTATGATACTCCACAATTCCGAGATCGGAGCTTCATGTGGATTTTAAAAAAATCTAAAACTTCACTGTATCAGTGAGATTCAGATGTTATAGAGATTGAGAGGGACGCTTTGCTGCAAAGTTACTTACTGTGACAGGTATAGGTTTAGGTTATTCCCTGATACTTGTTTTGAAAATAATTCAACACAATTTTGGAGGCTCAATATGTATGTAATAAATAGCAACAAACAGTCATGAAAGTGAACAAATAATAATAATCATTTTTGTTTTACTATATATGAATACAGAAGGAAGGAGTAAGAAATCTTGGAGATTCATACAAATGAATAATTTATGTCTTAAAGTCGTTAAAGATTCAATCTATCGAAAACAATTGACATTTAAAGTTGGCTGATCAAGAGGGGTGATATTGGCTGTGGGGATATGAAGGAGCGTGTGGAAATTTCAGGTACCTAAAAAGACATGTTCAAATGTGCAATAGATTGTATTTAGAAGGAGATGAAAAAATAAACTTTTGCTGGAAATCAAAATGATGGTTTTAGCTATTGGAGCTTTTACTTATAAGATTGGATTTATTCCATATGGGGTCTATCATAGTGTGCTTATAGCTCTATTATTAATATACCAGCTATTTATTGGCCAGCACTTATCATTAGCTACATCGATTTCTTTAAGTAATGCCGCTTGGCAGAGATGAAAGCCATTGTTAAAGAGTATCTTGGTCACTTGATTAGTGAAGTGAGCGCGCTTTCACGTGATGGGCTTCGTGATGGAGTTGTTTTAGCCCAGATAGCTCAGAAATTTGCTCCTGAGCTCGTTAAGAGAGTGATTCCGGCTAGTAAAAGAGGTGTAGAATATAAACACACAGAGAACATTGTGAGTTTCTTCTATTTATTGGACTACATCGACATGGCTGATCTTTTCCGGTTCGATTTGACGGACTTATATGAGGGGAAAAACGTGCCTAAGGCCGTGGTGTGTCTATATACTCTTTGTTACATGCTTAGCCAGCACGACAAATTGCCCAAACTTCAGAACTTGGCAGGTCAGTTGGAGTTTGACGAGGCTGAGATCAAAAGAG
Organism: Saccharomycopsis synnaedendra; assembly: GCA_031124835.1. NCBI lineage: Eukaryota > Fungi > Ascomycota > Saccharomycetes > Ascoideales > Saccharomycopsidaceae > Saccharomycopsis > Saccharomycopsis synnaedendra. The sequence continues at coordinate 5,268 of JASTUD010000001.1, forward strand.
CTGAACGCGAGCTCAAGACAGCAAGCGTGCCAGATTTGGCTTGTTTTGAGGGTGTTCTCAGAGGCTTGGATATCCAAATAGGCGAGGAGTTGGTTGGTTGGCAGTGCACAAGCTGTGAAATTGATATCAAACGTTCTTCGATTCCCCGTAATACTCTGAAATATGTTCACTCAAACTTAAGAAAAAATGGACTAGGCGATAGCTGCATTTAAAAGTAAGTGGCAACTTCTATTTTATCTTGTGGATTATTTTTTTACTGTCCCTGGTTGATTAAAAAGCAACTTTGCTTCGTAGGCATTTGGGAAAAATCGAAGATGATAAGGCGTTTTCCACGAAATTCTACAGTTCCGTGATCGTATAAACACCAGTCACGTGATTTTGATCAGAGCCGCATCTAAATTGGAATTATTGTTCCTTGTATACTTACTTATCACGTGACATTTGGATTTTAGAAGACTGCACAATACTATATAAGGGGAGCCAATCCCTCGACTTTTCTTAACTGACTTACAACTTTACATACCCCATAAATACTTACAATCTTATATTACACCAGTAGCAAGCTATAATCAATAATTTGGACTTACTATTCCCTGTATTTTACTGTACCTATATACATTAGTCACATGATATTGTTGAATATATTTGCAGATTTACAGAAGATAATGAGGGATAATAGATTTATGTAAAGGATAAAGTCGGTAAGGATGGGGAGCAGGTCCTCCTTTATATAATTTTATAGATTCTTCTAGAACCCATATGTAGAATCTTCCAGAATCTACGAGACACTCTATCACGGAGCTGTAGAATTCCATGGAATACTAGAGAGTTCCACGGAAGACTAAAGGGTTCCCTGAAAGATAGTTCTATGAAGACTTGGTTATTTTCAATAGATACATGGACTCTAGAAGGTTCCATAATACTATATATGGAGGATCTGTTTCCCATTTTCCTTAACGACTTTTTCTTGGAACCCTTTGAAGAAAACCCATAATAATACACATAGATTGATATGTCTAAGCATGTTTTTCCAAGAGACTGGGACATCCCTATTGAGGAGTTGAGAGGCTATCTTGAGGATCTCAAAGCCTCCAAAGTCCAGAAAATTACGAAGGACTATCAATTCCCTTTGTTATTCAAGTACATTGAGGACTATCTTGCCAATACCCTTCCGAACCTTCTGCGAAATGATGTCAAACAGATATTGGAGGCTGGTGACTTTAGTTACAGACCTTATCGCTTTGCTCAGTTGCTCAGAGGCCTAATTTTTTCGAGAGCATCAGATAGTTTTCTCAATGATTTTGAGGAACTGGAAGGTTTCGACTTGTGGATAGCAATCAAAAGCACAGGCCAAGAGTTAAATCTTATCTCTCATCATGCTATGGTAAGGCGATACCGTCAGTGTAGATCTAACGATCTTCGGGAGGCTAGAGACATGTGCAATATTATCAGCTATTATTACCCCAGCGGTGTGCCTATGCCCATATATATCCTCAGTTTATTTCCAAGAGAGGAACTACGGGCTGAAATTCTGTTCTCAGACTTGATTACTCCAATTAAGCTCAACAACCTCACTTATGAAACCATCAGTATGAAAATTGAAGGTCTCAAGAATCGCCAAAGAAGAGGAAATTTTACTTGAGCTTCCTGATCTATTAAAGGTATTTGCAGAAAAAGGTAAGTTTTCTTTATAGAGTGGCTGGAAGAAGCAATAGACGGAGAAGAGGCCAACTTTACCGATACAACCTCTCCCCCACATTGCTTACCGACTTTTTTCTTTACCCAATTCTATAACTCCTTATTGTCTTCTGCAAGTCTGCTATTATTCCATTTAATATAAATCGCGCGGGGACTTTTTTCGTAGTTTTGATCACTATTTAATCACAGAAAAAGCTCGATAAACGTTGCATCAGGGAGTAGCCTTCACTAGTTAGGGTGACGATACTGTTACATAATTACGCAGAGAAAATAAACTACTTTTTTTCCAAGTATTAGCTTAAATCGTTTTTCTCTTACTAAATTTTTCACTGTATTATCTCAACTGGAACCAGAAGGCAAAGAGGGTTGGTAATACCAACATTAAAGTTGATTATGAGTCCGAAAGCATTCATCCTAATTTAAAGTACTCATTATAAATGTTAGATAGAGATCATAATGAAGTGGTAAGATAATGGAAGGGCCTATTAGCTAGAGCTAACAATAATTATGGACGATAGTCCTAATGATACCAGAAAGCTTAGCCGTAGAACGACCGAAATGCTAAGTAACTGATTCCATGTTAAGAGCGGATTTCGAACCCTTTTCATTAAAATCAGAAGAAATAAATGCGAGCGTGAAAAATACCTCAAATTATTTTTAATACATTTGACAATTGTCAAAAATAAACCAAAAAATTGGTATATGAATACATCAACAAGTATGTCGCAGCTATTCAAACTTACCATACGCAATTGAGATATGATGTAGACATGAACAGCTCTTAAAGAAAATCTTTACTCAAAGATCAATTCCACGCCTGATTATGATAGAAAACGTTGGATCTCCTAACCAAAGATAGTGCGCATAGCAAAAACATTATGATGGTCTTCGTTGTGAAATTGAAGGGCATTTAGATTAGAAATAGACTGGAATACACATGCTAATAATCTATTCAAGTTTACAGGTTTTGTAGTTGGAAATGTAGACTGGTTCCTAGTGATATAATAGGGCTGCTTTTGAGTGTATTGTAGTTAGGCTTAGACAACTCAAGCGGTATATGAAAATTTTACAAGCGATGATTTTTTTTAATCTTAAGTCTTTGTTTCATAGATTTTTCGGTACAAACATAGCTTCTTCTGTATAAGATATCGACATCCGCGTGCGCTTAGTAATGTCTCACCTTCATCACATAGAAGGCCTCAAGCTCTACAATGAATACTTGATTCCTCCCTGGTCTCCTTATGTATAGACATTTAATTTTAGTACTGAAAAGTAGGCTTCTGTTGCTAAAAGGTGTATGGGTGCACCAAAGAGTTCTCGCAGGATTTAAAAGGCTCAAAAGGGGTCCAGTAATCATATTAAAGATGCAATATTGTCATGATGAAGAAACAGTAACTTGATGAAATATAAATTTCGATCCTCTTATTTATAGAATGCACATACACCAGAAAAACACTCTTCGAAAGCTCATTAGCTGGTGCAAAAAACATCACAAAAATGGACCTATAATTGTCTGGATATGTAACTTACTGCACCACTAGAGAACGGCTGAAAAACATAACGCATTTATGTAAGGAACACTTCCTTCCAAGATAATTGCAAAAAATGCAGCCTCCATGAACAAGCTTGGAGTACATACAGCTGGGCATAGAAAGATTGAACAAGCACAAAGCAAAAAGAGACCTAAATGCATCTCAGATGATGAGCTTTCAAAAGGCTGGAGCTGCGAAGATATTCTGAGAGGAGAAGAGGGCCAGCGTGCGCTTAGTTAAATTTACCAAAAGAGGAAGCACACTTAAATAAGAGTATAAGAAATCGATCAAAGCTACTTGAATTGCAGCTTTTTTGAGGAGAAAACTAGTACGCGTAATCAATAGATTTTCTCTGTCAACAAATATCTAAGAGAGCTATGACACCCTAAAATTCGGTCCAAAGTCTATTGAAATCAGGGAAAACAAAGAAAGAGCACAAACAAATCGATTTTGCCAAAAGAAAGCTTTTGAGAAACCCCTGCTGAGCTCCTGCCAACGCCCCCACCCACTCCCGTTAGAAGCCCCGCACACAGTAAATTCAGATTTATCGACAGAGACTCACCCCATGAGTGAGGCCAAAAAAGAGGAAAAGAAGGCCAAATTCGAGGCTAAACAGGCAAAGAAGAAACAAATTGCGGCAGGCCCCTCAAAACCTCCGAAACAGGAGTTTAAGTTCGTTGATCCCACGGTGCCTGGTCAAAAAAAAGTACTTCAACTGCTTGACTCCCCAGATTTCAAATTGTACCGCCCAGAAGTGGTATCTTCTTCATGGCCTGAGTATTGGGATACCCTAAGAACACCCTCGTCTGGTTCAAGTGTAGTTACGTTCCCTCATAAGGCCAATGGAGTAGACCATTTAGGCAATGCTCTCACTTCTTTGGTTCAGGACACGTTTGTTCGTCACTCAAAATTATTGGGAAACGACGCCTTTGCTAAAGTGGGGTTGACGCGTGCTGTTCTAGAGACCGAGGATGCATTGGAGAGAAGAGAGGGTATCTCCAAAAGCAGAGATGCAAAGTTCAAGGAGAAGGTCGATGCCTTTTCAGAGCATAATTATAAGTATATTAAACATCAACTTCAAGCGTTGGGGTGCACACTTCCAAACTCGAAGAGTGTTTTACAAAAACACTTTGTAGACCTATATGGAAAAGGGCTCGTGACCCGGAAGCCGTCGATGGTGAACTGGTCGTATCTCTTGGCAGCACCTGTTCCGGATTCTGACATCAAGTACACCAACATCAAGGGTCGTACTTCTGTAAAAGTTCCCGGGTATGAGTCTGAGATTGAGTTTGGAATCATCAACGATATCATTTACCCGATTGAAGACTCTACAGAGCGATTAGTAATCGCAACAACTAAGCCTGAGACGATGTTCGCGGACGTTGCCATTGCGGTGCATCCAAACGACGAACGTTACCGCCATTTACATGGAAAAAACGCGATCCACCCCATTCACGGGCGCCCGATTCCAATCATATATGATGACGAGCTCGTTGATATGAATTTTGGGACCGGGGCTGTCCGGTTAGCGCCGTCTAACAATCTCAAGGACTATAGAATTGGATTGAAGTATGGGCTCGAGTTTGTACAGATATTCAATGCTGATGGCACTCTCAACGAGAGCTGTGGCAAGGAGTGGGTGGGGGTCAAAAGACTCGACTCTAGAAAAATGATACTCGATTCTCTTAAGGAAAGAGGATTGTTTTTAGGGGCCAAGGACAATCCCTTGCGGATCCAGATCTCGTCCAAAACAGGCGATGTAATCGAAAAGAGACTCCACAGTCACTGGTGGGCCGAAATAGACTCTAGTGTAGTTGGCGAGATTTCAAAAGTAAAGATCTTCCCAGAAAGTTACAGAAAGAAAATTGTTTCGGCAGTGGAATTGCTCCTGAGACAATCACTCATTCTCACTAACGAACAGTGTCTTTGGTCAAGAGAAACGTCTCCCTCCTATTTTGTCAAAACAGAGGGCCATACGGAAAGTCACTTCCACGATGAGAACTTTTGGGTGGTGGGAACAGAGGAAGAAGCTCAAAAACTTGCTAAAGACAAATTCCCAGAAAGACCCTTTGAGTTGGTTCGCGACCAAGATAACTTTGAGACGTGGCTTCTGGAGTGTGTCTCTGGTGACATTCTTATTGCTAGCACTGCAGACATCGCTAAAATCGCTAAGAGTATATGTATTTTCTATTCTATACACAGTCTGATATGTTTTAAAGAAATAGTATTGCACCCTATAGCTTCAGACTTTAAGGATAGAAGACTATCTAAATCTTTAGGTAATGGTTATGATCCCCTTCTATTGGTGGGAGCATCTTCAGGAGCCGAAATAGGGAAAAATGTAGAGAAGCACACTACTTTAGGTACCAAAGAAAGCAAGAAGTTCATAAAGGAACTCCAAACTAAATTTCCTAAAGGGTTTGCTACATATGGGGCGGACGTTTTGAGAGCAAACTTGCTTCGTAGGGCAGGCAGAGGAGAATCGTTCCAACTAAACAACTTGTCGGAGCTTGATAATGACAAGAAAACTGTTTCAAAAATATTCCAATTGCTCAAAAGGGTGATTGAGGAGTGCCAAAAGAATCCGGAAAGCGTTTCTTTTGAGCACAGCTATGATCTCTGGATGTACAACAAGCTTAAAAGCCTTGGAATAGAAGTAAATAAACTCGTAGACTCCAGATCTCTCTCTGGAGTAGTAGATGCTATTTTTGATTATTTTGTCGACTCCTTTGATAGTGTATATTTCCCTCTAGCAAAGGGTAGCTCCTCGAAAATGCGTTTCTTTGCATCGGAATCGTTAAAGATTCTTCATTTGGTGTGTCCCTTCATATCTGAAGAGTTTTATCTGAGATTAGAGGGGTCTTCTGTTGCTTTGTCGTCTTTTAAGGAGTTAGAGTTAAGTCCAGATATGACTAAGGTGGATGAATTTGAGAAGATTTTAGGACTTTCTGAGTTCATAAAAACGTATGTAAACAGTATCGGAAACATCAAAGGGACCCTGGTGGTGATAGACACCAGTGTAGAAGTAGACCCAGAAACTGTAAGAGTCTTGAATCCAAGAGTAGAGGGGGTGCTGGTAGGGGGCGTAGAAGACCCAAGAAAATATATAAAGAAGAGGTATGACGGGAAAACCGTTTTTTATGTGCTCGTTTCTGGGGTTGTTGACGTTGGTCTGGAGCTTAGTAAGCTTGAGGCCAAGATGCAGAAGATACAGAAAAAGAATGACACCATAGTGAATCTACAAAGGGGTAAAGACTACGATACTAAGGTCGGGGAAGATATGAAATTGAAACATAAGGTTGATTTGGTGGGGTTTAATATGGAGTTGGAGTTGATGAAAGAGATTGTGGGGGCTTTGAGGGGAGTGAGTTTGGAGTGATTTTATAGATGATTTTATATGTTGTAGGTTTCACAAAACGTTCATTTTGATGATTTTTGTATATTTGAAGAATATTTAGAGGTCTATATGTCCCGATTTCATGCTTCAAATGGGGGCATGATCAAACGAAACGCAAAATCAGAAAACTGTTTTACGTCATTTCTCTGATTTTATATGTAAAAAACTAGACAATATTTCCTGTCAAAAAGTTAGAAAAATTAAAAAAAAAGAACTCCGATACCGGGGGTCGAACCCGGGACTGCCCGGTGAAAGCGGACCGTGCTAGCCGTTACACTATATCGGATGAATACACTAAATTGAAGGGTAAAAGTTATATACTCTCGAAATTAAAAGTTAACTATATCTTTATGAGAGAGTACTCTCAGCTGTAGGCTCAAAGAGTCTGAAGGAAGCTAGAAGGACAAAAAATGAAAGGCGGTCAACGAGCATATGACCTAGAACAGTTTGTGCAGAAAGCTAATGAGGGAATATCTTAAATTAGCTGATATAACTGTTATAATTTCATCAAGGCTTATCCCCTGTGGTCAGAGCATGAATTCGAGAGAAATGCGAAAGTAACTACAAATGCTTCAGGATGTAGATTTTTATATACAAAATGCTTCATGTAAAGAAGCTTGGGAGCCAGTGACGTTGTCAATTTGTGATTATGAAAGGATGACCAAGCTTTCTAGGAGTATAAGCACTCACTGCCCATTAAAGTGAGCGGTTGAAAAATCAAAATCTAGCAACTAAAGGTAAATGCACATAACCGATGCTTAGAAGCAAATGTGATGATACACATACCCTATGATCCTGAAATCTATGGACTGGGCAGATACAAATATCTCGTCCCTAAGTAGTGGGATATCTGCTCGCTCATACTAGCCCTTAGATACAGGTGTAGAAAAATATCAATAAGCATGTTCTAGGAGATGAACTCGAATGAAAGATATTCATTGAGCTAGCTACGAGACGTAGAGATTCACTCCTAGATCATATACAGAAACGTGAGAGGCTTGTATATGAAGTCCAATTGCTCATACATATGGCATCTTGCTTCTTACTTCGTTTGCTATGTTATTTGTAACCTCTGTTTAACACGCACCCTACTAAATCCACAAATTCGCTCAGACATAAAATAGCAGCTTACCTCGTTCTCTAGTTGTCATATACACAAAGAAGCATAAATTCGTCTGCTTGGTAGGCTCAAATCTTAACTCCTATATGTATAGCCGCCACCCCAAACGTCAAATTTTCATACCCCACCCCCGGAACATAGAACCCCGCCTTCTCAATCATCCCCCGGAACTTCTCCTGACTAGGGAACTTCTGAATACTCTCCACCAAGTACTGATACAGCTCTCTGTCATTCGCTATAAGCTGCCCCATCAACGGAATAGCAGTAAAGCTGTAATTACTGTAAATGGCATCCAAAATGGGGTTCCCCACCTTGGAGAACTCCAAACACGCAAACACTCCACCTGGTTTCAATACACGATAAGCTGCATTTAATCCAGCTTGAATGTTTGTAAAATTGCGGATTCCAAACGCTATGGTATATAGATCTTTCGAATTGCTTTCGATTTTATCTAACACCTCTCCATTCTGCTCCAAGAACGAAACTCTTGGTTCTGGCTCATGTGACCATTTGCCTTCCAAGAAACGCTTCTTACCTTCAGCTAACATGTCAGGGTTTATATCAGCAAGAGTGATCTTAGTCTGCGTGTCGCCATACTTGGCTAAGGCATTTTCAAGCAATCCGAACGCTATGTCACCAGTGCCTCCAGCAACGTCCAAAAGCTCGAGAGGCTCAGAGCCGGGGGCGGCACCAACATCAAGCTTTTTAATGAAGTGGTCTTTCCAGAGTCTGTGGATCCCAAACAGCATGGCATCATTCATCACGTCGTAGCTCTGGGCCACAGAGCTGAAAACATTACCAACAAGTTGCTGCTTGGAGGAGAGGGGCACGTCTTTGAAGCCGAAGTGGGTTTTCTCCTCGCGAGGAGGGGGAGCAGTGGCGAATTGCCGGAGACTGGCCCGAACAAACTGGCGGGTGGGGGAGGCTTTGAGCATTGAAGTAGTACTTATTGGTGTATTGGTGATTTTTCAGTTGGGCATTTTATCACGTGATTCATCACGATCTTGAGTTCATGCAGCAAAAGAGCAAATTGATACGAGTTAGTGGGTGGGTGAAGGTATTGTCTGTGGCTAGTGGATCGAGCTGCTTGAGAGGAAACACTCTTTTTTTGGTTGTGGTGAAAAGGGTGAGGGTGGGTTAGTAAGGGGCTGCTAAGGGAGTTTTGGCTAGCAATTTCTAGCATCTGTTAGACTGTTCCTCCTGCCAAAATATGAATATAATTTAGTAACCAAAACATTTTCTTTTCGCTTGATTATTTCACATTGGTGATTGAATCAAGTAGTGGGACGCATGGTGTGGCTCTAGTGATATGTACGTCAAAATCTTTGAGTTGGAAACACGCCGTTATGAAACCTCGATTGATCTGCTCTTCTAACTTACGATGCTGAATGAATTAGGATTCGATTGAGGCAGTCAAAATCAATTACTATGGGGCTCACAGGAGAACGTGACAGTGTGTAGTGTTCAACGGAATTCCAAAATTAGATGAAAATAACCAAATTCTCAAAGATGTCGAGGCGCTTACTTTGTGAGACAGCAAAGTTTGCAATATTTGCAAGATCATCACCGAGTATTGTTGACATGGGCGCGGAAAAGAAACTACTATGCATTTTTCGGAATTGAACGTTTGATACACGGCATCATCTTGGAAAACGAGCACATGTATCTTGAACCTTGGCCTCTCACTTCTCCGCTATACTACCTGCATTCACATTGAAAGCTCGAAGAATACTATATCTCGGTCTCTCTTAAATACATTGTAGACAGCCTTCACTGTGCAGACCTTGCTGTGGATATACTGCAGTGTTTCTGAGGCTTAATTTTGCTGTTTGCGCTGCCGCGGCTTCTGACGCCGAGGCTGGAAACAGGAGCATACGTACTACTCAGTTACCAGTAATTCCCCCCGACCGCGCTCAAAGAATACTGTCCCATGACAGTCTTTTCAGTCATGCTGCTTGTCAGAGGCACGCGTTTGCATGGAATCGTGCGTAGTCAAGCACTCAATTGTCGGCAAGGCGCTCAGACAGTTCGAAGAGTACGCATCGGGCTTCATTGTAGAGAGCTCTCCTTAAATGAGTGGCACTGTCGAGGGGAGAGCGAGATGCTTGACAAAGTCATTGGTCTGATAACTAAGGGAAATGGAGGTGGGGGTTCTTGAATGGGAGGCAGATGGAGCCGCGGTGAACTACGCCGCAGAGTTGAAAAAAGCGGCGTTTTCCAGGAATTTGCTCTCCGAGGCCTTCTTCATTGAGTGCAACTTTCAAAAGAGCGTGCGGGAGGGGAAGAGGAGGAGGACGACATGAGTAGCCAGATGTTAATCATTGACGTCTCTTTGTTGATGCTATTTTGTTCATGGTGAGGTATGATATATATCGACTTATTGGTATCTTTTAGCTGTATTACTTATAAATGAATATGTATGCTAGCTTTCCCTCTTAGTGATGAAAATCTCTCGATACACTAGAAATAAGCAAAATCATATAGCATTAATCATATAGCATTAATCACACGGCAGTGACATCTAATTACTCTCGAACTCGGTCAAAGTTTCTTCGTGAAGCTTCTTAACGATCCTCATCTCCTGTTCACAGGCCTTGTCATCAGCGTCCATGACTGACATACCAAAATCAATCAACTTGATTCCCTTATCTGTCACTAGAATGTTGTCTAGTTTGACATCATTATGAACAATTCCAAGTTTGTGTAGCTCTTCAAAGGCTTTGAAAATTTCTTTGAAGTACGTCTCCACTTCTTCTTGACTGAGTTTACTCCACTTTTTAGCCTTCATCTTCTCGAGAACAAGGAACCCCCCAACACGACGCAAGATGATAGTCTGATCCAACAAAATCCCAGCACCGTACAAAGTAACGATATAGGGATAGCCGGCTTCGATAAGGGCCATATAAGTCTTGAACTCCTCATACATTTCCTCGAAAGCTTGTCTTCTTAAAATCTTCCTAAGCTTTCTGTACCGCTCATAGTCTCTGCAATCTACATGGATAAGTAAGTCGCGAAATGAAGCAGAGTTTTCGACATCCATGATTTTAATAACCAACTCTGTTTGAGGTTCTGGGTAGCGCAACACATTTCCCGGGGGCAAGGCTTTCACAAAACCCGGGTCCAAGTCGAATACAACACTTCTTCCTTCGGCAAATAGGCCTTTGTTGAAGTTTCTTAGCTTTAGAAGAACGTGCTTCTTGTAATTCTTATCTGATATTCCCCTTTTGACTCTAGTGGATATGTTTCCCGCGGGTTCGCTGGACTGATCGCCTGATAGTTTTCTCATCTTAGGGTCCCTTCCCTTGTCGTCTCCCACATCATCATCGTCATCTATATCGCCACCCATATCACCATTATCGTCCTCATCATCACCTTTTTCTTTCGAGCTTTCCTCGGGCTGGTCAACAGGAATCTCAGGTATGATCTCCTTAGCAAATTCCATAAACTCCGCCTTCTCATCAACAAATTCTTTATTTATACGACCAAATTCGATCAACTTCAACCGGATTCCTGGTGTACTGTAGAGGAAATGGTCTATTTCACAAACAGGAGCACAAAAATCAACCTCTACCTGTTCATGCTCTGCTACAAACTTCTTGTTCTTTGTAAATAACCTATAGATTTTTCCGTCAGCTTCAAATGTAAATTGGGAAAAGTCAACAATGATTAGCCGTTCTTTAGCATCCCACAGGAAATGGAGCTCCTCTTTTGACGAGTTCTGTAGATTCTTACCCAACAAATGGCATCTCTTCGTCTCCCAATTCAACTTCAAAGTCAACTCGTAGATTTTCAGAGCCTTCAAAAAGTAAAAATTGAAGTAATCTGTGTATATCCCTCTGCTAGTTCCACAGTAAACCATCTGTAGTGCTAATTTGTCGAGACCTAACAGAGCACCAGCATCAAGGTTTAAAGTTGAGTGAATGGTTTCTCTATCAGTTTTAAGCTTTTTTGGCTTCCCACCACCTTTCGCAGGTTCAAATTTGTAACCGTCGTCTTGACTAAGAGCTCTTGGAGCTTTATACTCAATTAAAATCAAATTTAGTAGAACCTTCAATTCTTCGGTAGTTTCTTTCAAGCTGTAAAAAACAGCTGAGTCAAATCTCATATGAAGCCCAAGACCCTTCAAACTTTTCTCTGATCGAAATTCTGTATTTTCTGTATTTTCGCCTACTTCATCTTTCTCTAGATTCTTGAGACCAGTAAACTTTTGAAAACCCTGGATAAGATCTTCTATATGCAGCTCGATGGAGTCGGTGACCAGACTGAGCAATATCTTTGAAGCACATTCACGAAACGCATTTCGTACATCACATTCGTCCTCCACACTTTTGATACCAATGTTTTTCCTCCTGAGATTGATATGAGCGATTTTGAGTTCGCGTAGAAGGGACCTCTCTAAATCCTCCCAATTTCCTAGAGCTCGTAGGGCTAAGTTCAGTCGATCAGAGACAGCTGATACCTCGGCACATACAGCTAAGTGCACAGATTTGTTATGAAAAAGAATCTTTTTTCCTTGATTATCCTTCACCGACGTTAAGAGACTTGATCCGAACTTTGAAGTAGCATTTCCTTGATTCGTGTTCTGAAAAGTTGGCAATCCATGGTATAGAAAAGATGGCAATCCTAATTCATCGGCCCCATTCAAATTTTCATAAGCCTTTCTGTCTCTCTCCAACTCACTCGGAGTGCTTTGGTCTCTGTAATTCATATACTGAGAATAAAGAGCCATCTTCGAGAGAATGCTATTTGCTGAGCAAAATATTTTACGTGATGGAAATCCTTAAATAATTAATTTACTAGGGGGACGAGAAATGAAATAGCACGATTCTAGTGTAACTCTAGATAATATGAAATGATGCTCACCAACTGAGTTATCTTTAGATTTAAACTATATTATAAGTTCATGAACTATCTGCTTTTAACCAGTTTTGAATCACATTTGCTTCAGGGGTTTGAGAAGAGCAGCTTCCAATTATCATAGCTATTGACCTACGGTTCTTCGAGCTTCCTATAATTAAATGCGATCGGAAGGCGTACTCCGAGCCATGCGTTCGTGTTTCTGATTGATTGAATTTTCGCGATAATACATGTCTCTATGAATTAGCATTCAGCAAGGCTTTGAGATACTTGAAGATCGTTTTGATTGCAACCCCATTTATGTGTTGAAGTAAGATACAGTGCGAAAATGTCTTCTTTCTATGTATCGAAACTCCTCGACTAGAACATCTTGCTCAGAGCTCTATCACTTTTCATTTCTCTCCCTTGTGCTATCTCCTCCCGGATCATGTTCCCCACCCCTATGTTTGCAGACGTGTCCAAAATAGAAGATCTCCCATTTTTTGGTTTCCTGAGAGTTCTCAGGCGTTTTATATAATTTCTGCATCTAGAATTTGACAAACACTGGTGCATAAAATTATGTGTGATTATTTGACAAATAATGGATAAGGGTTGGGCTTCTGTTTTGGGTCAATGGTTTGCGGCAATGGAAGCACCCGTGAGCACAAAAGTGTTGATTATCCAGGATTTCTTCGAAATTTAGACACTCATGGTAAATATTGTGGAATGAACATGCTGCTACTATTATTCTTTATAAGTATGATATCAACAAATTATTTTTGACCAAAAAGCAGTAGGGTGTTTAATATGGTGAAGTTTAACATGTAATAGAAGTTTGAAAAAATTTTGAGGAAGATTTATACACTTATATCGACATTGATGCCTGACGCTAATAATCATTGTTGAAGCCTACAAACACTTACACAATCGAAAAGCAGATGAAGCTGTTACACACTTTTACTGTATTCAATACGGAAACTCATTTTTTCACTCAAAAGTATTCTTGGGTGATTAGGAAAGAGCATCTGAAGTTCACCAGCTTTTCTCACTCCAAACACGTGCTAGTATGACGAAACCAACACGCAGCACAGAAAAAGTACTTTGAAGGTATACTGAGAACTATAAAAGTAATCAGACCTCTCTGTGGTATCCGCGCCGGCCCGCACTTCCTCAAGTGAGGGTTTCAAATCCGGACCGGAATTGCTAAGACGTAGTTATCAATGAAGTAAGGGTAGAACGCAGTTGAAGTATCACATAAAACTGATGAGGCTTCTTTCGAGACTTTGAATTATTCTTTGGAACGAATTACAGAGCACTTCCTGAGCTTATAAAATGTGCATATTTTGAAGCTAAGACTAATTTTGAGAACATACTGAAACTTCCGATACACATAAATAACTACCCAAAGATGTTAAAGCTTATTCGGAAATAGTTTCTACTCACTTGAAGCCCGTATTATGAGAAATTCTTAACTTGCGCCCAGATCGTATAAACTCAACAAAGGATGAACTTAAAACTCTCATATTCTTAGAGTAAATCTCGACATCAGTAATAAATAGTTTGAAAAAATGATAGACCTTGGGCCTCCTCCTCAAAAATGTAGAAAAACCCTACAATTCCGCCACACGAAACCCTTTACCACCCAAAAAAAACCGAAATTCAAGAACTACGATTTGAAATTACGAAAATCTTAAGCAGAATAACTAATAAATTAGCCCATATAATACATCAAAACAAGCTAAACTTCCCCTTTGATCCCCTGCTCTCTCAAGCTACCCAAAGGTATGAAAGAGGGTCTTCCGTGGGCACACTGGGACCCAAATTTACACATACTCAACTTATTGACAAGGTCCTCACACTGGGATGCACTAAGAGTGTCTCCAAATCGAATTGCGCTTCTGCAAGCTCTCGACTCCATCATGTGTTTCAAAACATCGGGAACACAGGAGAGCCACTCCCACCACTTAGTGCTCTTATCCTTGAAAGCTTCAAAATCGGCTTGTTTTCTTTTGTAGAGCATGTCGGCACTGTGCAGCAACACTAGCTCTTTGATACTATAAATGTCCCTTCCCTCCATGATCTCTGGGAGACTGCGCACAAGAACGACATTCCTACTGTAGTCCACACTGAAATCAATTCCCCAAGCCAAGAAGTTCTCCCTATAACTTTCCACAACCTCGATTTCGTCCCCCTCAAGAGAAATCTCTACAGGGCGCTCTAGCTCGGCACCGAGGTACCTATACAGATTTTCTATGTTCATGATGACCTCATGAAAGTACTGTTTGAAAATACTCTCAACTTTGACTCTCTCGTCGCAAGCGTGCTGGTCCAAAATAGCCAAGAGGGGGTTTTCGCCCCTACTTTTGACGAGAATAAACTTATCATCAATCTGAGAAACTACAGTAAACTCTTTGAGCAGGCCCTGGTCGAGCGTGACGGAGTCGCATTTCCCAAAATACTCTGACATCTTTAGTTTACCCGACACACGTGACTTCTGCTGACTCAAGTGACGTATGTCTATTGCTTTAACCGGCAGAACAAGTAATTGTGAAGTTTTTTGAGATGTGCGAACTTCTCTGATTTTTTCTCCAGAGTTTATAGCGTCTTCTAGTAACGTGCATATTTGCGCAGCCTTCGAAAAAGATACAATCTTCTTTGCCGGGTCCTGTAGAAGATCTGACTCGGATATGCCACAATATATTTTCACAAGGTATATAAGGCTATTACCAGGCCAGTGCTTATTTTTCAAAGTGTCTAAGAGCTTAAAAATGCTCTTGTCCTCGAGCTTTCTGTTATTTACATACACTAGCCGCCTGTTTCGAAGGTACGATCGCGAGCTTCCATAGATACCTTCGATGAAAATTTCTTCGGTCTCTTTGGAGAAAAGTATGTACTCTTTCATGTCTCCAACTACAGAGCGGAAAATCGTGGCTACTTCTGGATCGAGCTGCGATTTCACTGCGTAAGTACTTTTATCCGTTTTTATGGATAATGCGATTTCTGGGTGTAAAACTTGGAAATCACACACAATATCTCTTAGCTCTCTAGAAAACTCAACCGGTTTCAAGTTTTGACATTGGAGTCTGCGTACAGGGACATTATCAAACATTCTAGTTACCTTCAAGATAGTGCCACTGTCGCCATAACTCCACTCAGCCTCTTCAGGGCCAACCCTTCTTTCTCTTACAAGTGATACACTATAAGCGAGCTTACCGGCTACTTTCGACACTATGAAAATGTTTGACACTGCCAGAATAGAGTTCAATGCAAGTCCTTTGAAGCCGTATGTCTCTAAGCTGTCTAGCCGATCTACACACTTTGAGCTCCAGAACGAGGAGCATATAGTGAGCAAATCGGACTTGGATATACCTGCTCCATTGTCTTTTACGGTGAAGGAAACGTCCTGTTTGTCTACAGAACACTCTATTCGGTACGCACCAGCGTCTATGCTGTTTTCTATGCATTCCCGCAAAGCATAGCTAAGAGAGTATATATTGCACTGTAAAAGAGCTATGTCGAGAGAACTGATTTTCCTTATTCGACTCATCAAACCGATTTATGCTTAATTCTTGATTATGTCAGATTTTTTATGTTTCAATGTTGGTGAAAAGTTGACTTGAAATTTATTAAATAGTGTCAGGTGATTAGGGGACTAGGAGGGGGCTAGGGTTATGATGTGGTATTTTTTGTTTTTCATAGAGGTCTGGAATTATCAATTTTAGGTAGAGTAAAAAAGTTCTATACTAAAAGGCTCTCTCTATTTTTTTTTTAGTTTTATGTATTTTTATGGTTGCTGTGATAGTTTATCAATCTTAATTAATAATGTATATTTATTTGACATAAAGGTACTGCTTAGTGAATAGCAAATTTGTACAAAATATTTGACAAGGTAACCAAGCCACAAGCTTTATCAATACACAGGTCTGTTTAGTCCTAGAAAATCAACCTAGATAAGCTCTGCACAGACGAGATTTCTGGTCGAAAATCAATGCAGGGAACATCCTTCAAATTAGATAAATCACTCACTTCGCTGCACTCACTAAGAAAAGAGTTGCTTATTTGGGATCCAACTTCTACTTAACTTTTGAGATAAGAGTGTAGAAGTCTTCAGGAATTAGGCATTTTTCCTGCTTTTTGCATATCTAAAGCTCCTACTGAATACACACTCAACTTACCTTCACCTTTCCATTCTCTACAGTCAGCTCTCTATGACATATACATATTAGAAAACTATACCGACGAATAAATACCTTCTGATTATCTCTATGCTTTCCTCGCTTCACTTAGTATGTCTAGAGATTGTCCCCCTTCCTCTTCCTGCATAATTTACATTTGTGAAATATACCCCCTCCCCCCACCATGCTACTCCTTATTCCTATATTTCTATCGCTAGCCATATTCACACATTTTATTAAGAGCCCTCGGCTCTACCACCCGCTTCTACCGTCCCCCACCTCAAAAAATCTATTGGGGTCTAGGCCACCACCACAAAGCCAACTACGTGAGTATTCTGTTTTTTACCCGGATATTTGCACCATATACTCCAACCCCACTGAAATTTCTGTGATAGAGTCCTTGGCCGGTCATCTTCTTCCCTCGACTGTCCTCTCTAGAAAAACGTTTTTCAGAACTCTTAAAAATGCATACACTTCTCCTCGCAACTTTGAGCGTCGAAAGATTACAAAAAAAGCCGCAGGATTCGTTTTTGTTCTCTTGAGTATCTGCCTCACGTATTCGGTTTATGAGGCTTTAGTTGCTAGTCTCTCTGAGACTACCCTCAAAGGAAAAGTGCAGCATGGCTCGGCCGATGAGTCTGAAAGTGATCTGGATACGTACCCTGGGGACTCAGAGCTGATTGTTACCTATTTAGTTGATGCTGTGGTCTACTCAAACGATCAAGCACATTTATTTAAGTCAGAAGTTGATTCAGGCGATAGAGGGGGGGTGTATCTCCAAGCCTTGGAAAGACCTAAAGGCAGGGAAGCTAATCAAAACCACAAAGAGACGGCTAATAGAGTAGTTTCATCTCTTCATCCACGAAAAAAAGTGAGATGGGAAAAGGAGTCTAGAGCACCAATT
Organism: Saccharomycopsis synnaedendra; assembly: GCA_031124835.1. NCBI lineage: Eukaryota > Fungi > Ascomycota > Saccharomycetes > Ascoideales > Saccharomycopsidaceae > Saccharomycopsis > Saccharomycopsis synnaedendra. The sequence continues at coordinate 22,930 of JASTUD010000001.1, forward strand.
CTCCGAAAAGTGTCTAGACTAGTGGATGATGTATTTGTATCTAAGAGGGGTTCGGTGTTCAGGGATTTGAGCAGCAATGAGGTTGCCAGAAAGAGTGAGTTTGGTTTTAAGAAAAACGTTTCAGACAGTGATCTGATTAGAGGTAAATTGGCTAGAGCGGGTGAGAAGATGGCTCTGGCTATGAATTCTGATAGAGTAAAGATTACACCTGGGCATTTTCACTCGTGGAGAGAAAAAGTGGGGGAGGAGGGGGGGAAGGTGTAGATTAGTATGTGAATATGGCTTATTGTTTTGTAGTTTGATGACACCTCAATTTACCAAGCAGCTGGTCAGTGCCACCCCGCCCCCGGGCTGGTCCTTACATGCCATCTGTAAACCATCTTGATATCAGTTAACTTACATCCCTAAAATCCACTGACTGATCAGTCTTAATCACACCACGAGTAAACACATACTACACCACATAATTAGATCATACATTCACCAAGTGATCACCAGTACCACAGTGATACTACAGCTACAAACTATTAATCACCTATATTCACTGCTAATCACTTACTTTGCTGGCTTCGCTCGTAAAATCAAATAAACGTCTCGTAAGCAGCAGGAGCCAAAGTCTCTGGCACGTTGCTCTCGGTCGAGACAAAGTGGGCCACTCTAGGCTGCGCTGGCTGTCTCTTCAACTGGACAGGCTTCCCCGAAGCCTTGGCGGCAGCCTTCTTGGCGGCGTTCTCCTTGACACGGTTCAAGAACTCCTGACGGCACTTCAGGTGCTTCACGTGCTCGACACGCAAGTTGATTCTCTTCTCGAGGTATCTGGTCCCAACAACCTTGTTGATGATGACACCCACAGAAGACTTGGTCACGTTGTACACGATACCGGTCTTGCCGTGGTAGTATTTGTGTGGCATCCCCTTCTGCACAGAACCGTTGGCTTTGATGTCGACAATGTCACCAACTTTGTAGGTCTTCAAGTAAGTCGAAAGCGCAATGGTTCCGTGCTTCTTGTAGTCCCGCTGGAACATGTAGCGGGTTCTGGATCTGTAACCGTGACTGGTTAGCACTATCTCGAGATAGTTTAGCTGGTGACGAATAAGATGCTGATGAAGAGATGTATAGTATAAAGATAGCCAATGCAATGATGGAAAAAATTAAGTCAATATCATATAGGAAGAGTAGGTGCAACAGAACAGAGTAGAGTGAACTGGAAATTAACCACACATGGTCCATAGCATATTAGCATTCTGTGGCACACCCTATTACAGCAAACCAGGTGAGCTACCCAATGTCAGTTCGCCAACAGAAAACCTAATAATAAGCTAGCACATAGACCGCAAGCATCACCATAGCAGTCAATGAAAATTCCATAAATTTTCATGTCAATTAAATTCATTCAAATTCTTGTTCACCCTATTCAGCTTCATTCATATTCTTGTTGATCATCTCTTATTCCTTCATATCCCCTCATATAGCCGGTCTGTGTATTCATCACCTAAAATATGTTCATATCTCATGAATATCACCTTAAAATATCAGCATCTATTCGTCATTCTCATCGGAAAATACGCGAGAATGGACAGCGTATTGAGCAGTCATGTATGCTAGATTATCCTCTTCTCATTGGTTCTTCGTATTTGTTCGTCCTATTTACCAATCCTAATCCTATTCATCATTTTTCATACTTGACTTTCAACCCACAAAATCACCAATACCCACAGAATTCCATACACCCAAAACAGTCTGCTCTATACCTGGCCATCCTCGTAACGTATCTCTCATATATGCATTTTTCACATACCTTTTACCCATTTTGTCTTAGTGCCTGGTGGTGGTGGGAATTCTGAATAATTTTTATTTTCACTCTCGCCTCTCGTGCGTGCCCTAGTGATATACACGTGCGTGCCCTAAATAAATACTTTGTATGCTAGCGAGCTTGACGTAAAAATTATTGTGAACTGATCCCATGTCTCGGTCTTTCCGAAGCTCTCTATCCATCTAAGTCATGTGTTTTATTTTGACAGCTGTTTACAATATACTCATTATTTCTGAGGATATATCCCTTCTATAACTCGGCTGGTATATCCAGCTTTCTACATACGTGTAAACTGAGTTATACCGAATGTAATCAAATTGATGTTTTCATCTGAATTTCCAGGTTACTTACACATCCATACTTTTATGGATGTGCTGAGACACCCCACTTTTTCAAATAAGTTCCCAATTGGGTAAAAAATTGGTGCCCCTTATTTTTCCTGTCACTGCTCCATGATTAGGAATAAATTACGTAAGCAAGGGTCAGGACATGTAAGTCAAATTGGTGTTTTTCGTGAGGAGGATATTTATGAGGAGATTACCTGGTGTTCCCATAATGATGTATAATGGTTACGGAGAAAACATAGTGATCAGTGATTATTGATATGTAGCTTCTTGTCGTTGTAAAAAGGCTATAAACATGAATCATCACACAAACAAACAATAGCTCTGTTGTCTCTTTGTACTTATACGCTACCGTGCGTTTTTGTGGGATTCAATATATATAAAAGTCTGAGGGTTGATGGGTTAACGGTTATGATAAAGAAAATCATTTGCTCAAATTGAGGTATGTATGTAGACTATATATAGATGACTCAATTGAGAAGGCTTAGGCAAATAGACCGGATGTAGTTGATTCAGAGCAATAAAGGAAAGGTTCTGATTTCCTTTTGTTGCAGGATTTGAAAGTGCTTCATGTGGTACAATGTGTACTTGTATCGAGAATTTGTCCATCTACAGGGCTTACAGTCTACACAGAATCAGCTCCAATCAAACAGAATCCAAAACGCAAAACATATATGGGATCATAAAAAAACGGAAATACAAAAAATATCAAACAAGCGTTCTCACCATTACTGTAAACCTCCTGCAGTGCGCTTAGCAATACACTCAAAACATACAATTCCCGAAATCTAAGAAATCTCTAAACAAACGAAAATGATAAACATTGAGCAAAAGTGTATAGAGCAAACAAAAAAAGTATAGACTAGAAGACCTGTAATACCAAGTTGTGCTAATATCCGGACCATCACATGATCTATGAATAAATTAAACCCTCATTCGAGAAATCACATAAATACCATAGACCCCTAAAAGTCCGATTTTGGAGACATAAAAAGAAATATCAACAAAAGTTGAAAACAGAAGTACGATGAACTCACTCAAAGTTACCAGAAGACTTCTTGTTCGTTCTTTTTCTGGTAAATTTCAGCCAACTACCACCCCATCTCCTCCTAAGCTTCCTGAAGAAGACCAAAAAGAGTTTGAAAGACTCCAAAAGATTGCGACTTCTCTGGCTGTCATTGAGGAGTACAATAATAAGGCTTCTGATGACGTAGAAGTGGCCAACTCGAAAATGGCGCCTAAGTTGGAAACCACGGACATTGGAAACTTTCCTTCTTATTTTAAGACGATCCCGGAGTTTGAGGGCGACGTGAACCCGAAGACGGGAGAGGTGGGGGGGCCTAAGCAGGATCCTTTGAGGCACGGGGACTATTCGTTCAATGGGAGGGTTACAGACTTTTAACAAGAAACGATCGAAGCTAGTTTTGTCGTCTAGTAGAAGTCTGTCAATAGGCTGGCTTACTCGGTTTTTTGCTTTTTGGGAATCAGTAAATGAACTAGACTATTGGTCACTTGCTGACTCGTTTACTAAATCTAAGCGATGTGGTCACTCCATACTCGTTTATCAGTATATATACTAATATTTGAAGACCATACATTGTCTGTAAATCAGCGAGTTTATTTTCACTCGATCCATGCGAGCCCTTGGAGATCATTGAGATTTTTACTTGTTATTAATCTTTTACAATTGCAAGTTATCGCACTCTTATTACTTGCACGCTCTCTCACTCTCAGTAGAGACCATCTGAAGTGTTAAAATTGCTCCCCACATATATTCAAAGAGTGACACCTTATAAGTTATACTCATTGTCTTGTCCAAGATCTGCTCACACCTGAACTCAATAGCTAAGACAAATCTTGTATACATAATCTTTGTATTGAACCACGTGAATACAGCAAGCAAATGCAACAAAGGTACCTTATTGTGAAGTGTTATTGTGCTGAAGGCTGTTTCAAATATAAAGGTATATATAAAACTATGAATCTTACCCATAGCTTAGACACTGAAGCAAGGCTGAAGACTAGATAGAACGCATGACTTAAATGTAATGGCCAAAGTTTTAACTGGACACTCCCAAAAAAGTCTTAATTTTCAAGGCACGCGCTCTTTAGCGATATTCTAATCCCAGTAAAACGCTCTCGCTTATTCCACTTTGCAGCCTGCAAGCAAGGGTATATACATGGATTCTTAGAAACTATGGAGACGTTTGAAGCTTTTGAATTACAGGATCCACTTATGACAGTCTTTTTATAGGTACTCGAGTAATTAACTTCTTCAAAGCACTAAAGCGCTGTGCAAAAGCAGTTGCCATGTGACATTTGAGGCAGAATACACATATATGTGTATACCTTATATGGATGTGAATATGAATGTATGTAGGTGTAACCTCTATGGATATGGATATGAATGATCTGTGTGATCTACACTTGTATAAGCTTGTGAAGGCCAAGTGGATATGTATGTGTTAGAACGGCAAAAGAGAAAACATGTATATCGACAGCCCACTCCCCTGTGCTACGAGAGCACCTGCTTGCCAAGGAACGTCCCTAAATTATAACCGACATGAACAAGTCCATGGACAGTACACTGTATGTTCAGTTACACCGCCTCGGTAAGCTCTACAAACTTTCTACAGATCTGTAGGTTCTCGAGAAAGTAATCTATTGATAGAAGCAAGTGATGGCATAGACAAGCACTGGTAGTATGTAAATAGAGTTTGTCAGTGTACATATATCTGAAGCATCTAATTAGCAAGTCAATCAATTATGAATCCCACCAATTATCATCCCAGAAAAGCAGGATAATTACCTTATGCTGTCCTGACAACGAGACTCTGGTTTTCTCTCTATACAATTATATCGCCAGCAAGGGGACCCCTACATCAGTATACATTGGTAATTGCTAACCAACATACCCTGCGATATATCATGTTGTGAAATGTATGTACATAAGCATGTTCTCATGCTACAGTATATCTATAACATTAAATAGTGGCGAGATTGAAGCGCAAAGTTTTTCTACGGCCCGAGCCTACTACATAGTACCATCTAGTAGCGTGATTTCTACATGATACCTACTAGCGTACATATACACATCATGCAATGAGGCAAGTTGGCTTTAGCACGCCGCATGGATGCCAGATGTACACAGAAGTTTGACGTGGCCTCAGATTTGCCGAATGTGGGCATACTTCCCTCAAGAGGTGTATACAAACGTTGGGACAAGTTGGTCCCGATGCAAAGTGTCCATAGAAGTTTTATTGGACCTGTATAGAGTTTCTTAGTCTGAGATAGGAAATCGTATGGTTTGGTATGGGTCACATCTCTCGAAGCTCCTTCTAATTAGATTGGAAAGTTAAATGGTTCAATGGAAAAGTTGCTAAGATAAATGATAAGTCGCCTCACATATATATACAGTTATTGTTAAACTGTTAATGTGCCTCCCAGATAGCCGCCAAAAGCAATTTTCAGATTGGCAGGTTTATGTCTAGAATGGGCTCAAGACACCACTTCATCAAGGCCAATTTCTATTGTGTACATCCCTTTGGTAGTGGCTGTGATTGTTCGTTTTGTGCAGGCTCTTGGCTGGAATTGGTTTAGACTTGATTTCGATTGCAATGTGGAAAAATTCCTAAGTTTGTTGGTTTCTAGAATACGCTATGATTTCTGTTTTCGGTTATAAATCCAGTTGACGCGTCTTTCAGATTTTTGTTTTATTATGGCATACGCGTCAGTAAATTTGTGGAGTGGGAAGTCGGCAGGTAAAAGGACGAGGGAGAGAAGAGTTAAGTTGTTATACTTACAGAGGCTTTTTTAGTGATATATTCTGTTTTCGTGATTGTAGAATATAAAGTTACTGATTTATTGATGTAAATGTAGATATATTGGAATTGTGAATTTAATGGAAAATTATAAGGTCCTTGGTTGAAGATCATATTACCAACTATTCGAAAGTTTATCAAAAATTGTATATCCTGAGTTCATCAAGTAGAATCGCGTTAATTTGAGTACTGGATTTTTCTTAAACCCTTATCAAGGTGAGTTAGCCATACGAATAGACATCTGCACATGAACATATCAAATGGGCTCAGTAAATCTGAACTCAACTTTATCTCTCAGAAATCCCGTAAATTACAGTTGGCCTCTACAAATAGTCTCGGACTTTGCTATTGGCCATAACAATTTTCACGGTACAACGAATCAGCCCTAAACTGAACACTTATATTTACTGAATATAGTGAATGAAAGCATGTGAGAAGTCTTTGTTTCACTGAAGCTCTCTCTTAAAGCAAATAAACCTGTTTGTATGCCATTAGCTGCTCCATGGTGATTTATACGCTCGATTTGAAAAGTGTAGACGCGTACAGTATCGGCCAAGTTCAACTGGCTGACCTTGGGTTCTAAACACAGAGCCCTTGGTTCCTTGCTTTCATGTCAGCTTTATGCACGCTTCGTGATGATCATCTCTCGCGGTGGCAAGCTCCGTTTGCCACACTTCAAAAGTCTGATCATCTATAATAGCCAAGTCCAGCAACAGGTCCCTTAGTTGCATAGCCTAGTTCTTCGGTGCTCACTAGGTTTTTACATGAGATTATAGCTATATATTTTGAACACAAAGCAACACATCATGATTTGGAGGCAGGTGTTCTCTGTGAATACAACGATGCGCCTTCATAAAAGTAAGATCACGTACTAAGGTACCAGCGGCAGCCGAGCTGAGCGGTGTGATTGCGTGTAAAATGCTACTGGATAGCTTGCACGCACACCAACACACCAAGCCGACGAAAAACATCGCTTTCCTGTATACCAAGACCACTCCGACTGACGCCGAACTGACCTCCCGCTACCTTAGGCGCTCACATAGTGTACGAGTAAACCTGAAGGATAGCACTATACAAGTAGATGATTGGTCATCTACTGGTCGCTCGACTCAGCGAAAAGATTCACTTCTCATACTTATATCTGAGGATGCTATGTCTAGCTTCCTTAGCAGTCCTGGACTTGCTCTGTGTATGCTCAACCGCTGTTATCTGAGTGTTTTGTTTCTCAGTCGCAATCTTGAATAGCTAGCTTTCCAAGTACTCGGTTGCTTAAGAAGTTGGCTGTCTATGGAACTGCTCACTCTGTTTCGCTGGACATGCTCCCTCATCTCAAAGACTCCTCTACTCTAAATGAAAACTACAAATCTCATGCAATCGTTAATGCTAGCTCTATCAATGCAAACTCCAAAAAACAAACTCCATTGTAAATAGTAAAGGCAGGTATTCAAGTAAGCAACACTTAATTAGATATGCTATGCTTATAAGCTTTGTGCTTATGCTTATGTTAGTTATATGTATGTTAACTCGCTTCGCTTTGCTAACAAGTGCTTCGATGACAAATCTCGTTTGTCCCAAAGGCTTTGTTCGTTAGTTTTCAAAAATACCAATTCTCCTTCCTCCCCTCATCCACTTCCAGTTCAATACTACTACAATAATCCAAGCGAACCCTCCGCAGCATCACCAGATCTCCCAGCCCGTGGCTCCCTGGAAACGTACTCTGGCTGGTCTTGTGACCAACCTCGTACATTTTATCGTACGGGCCAATCAGATTGGCCAGCTTCTTCCACAACAGGCTTCTTGGTCTACGAGGGCTCGAGTACTTTGGCTCCTCGTGTGGGTTAACCACCGTCCCATAGAAAAATGGCATTTTGCACAATCTTTCTACATCGATCCGCTGCGCTGGGTCCCAAGTGAGACACGCCTGAACAACATCCCGCATCTGAGATAATTCGGGCCGCGGAACAACGTGCGCAGGCAAAACCCCCTTCGCATATGGGAGAGAAAAACCGAGCTTACTGGCCAAATACCCAGCCTCATCCCAAACGCCACCATAGTTGGTCACGCCTTGGACAGCATACGGCAGCCCCAAAACCTCTAGAATCTTGCATGTTTGATCCAACTCGTTGGTTCCGGGGAAAAGTGGACGGAATGAAGCAACCTCGGCTGCAACTGCTCCGAAAGCCCAAATGTCTACAGGTCGACTGTACGCCTTCTTACGGAGAAGTATTTCAGGCAGACGGTACCACCGTGTGCTAACGTAAGCAGTATACGGTTTTTTGTTTTCCACACTACGAGCTAGCCCATAGTCTGCAAGTTTGACAGTGTATTGAGAGAGTCTACCAGATCCCTGTCTGTAGCCAGAGTAAGACACCAACACGTTTTCAGGCTTCAAATCTCTATGGAAGTACCCGTGTCTGTGTATATGTCTTACCCCAGCCAATATCTGGGCGAGAATCGACTTGACACTGGCCTCAGAAAAAAGCTGGCCTCTGCGAAGCTTCATAAATTGGTAGAGGTTCTGGTCCATGGTCTCCATGACTATGTGGAGCTTGAAGGAAACATCGTCGATAAACATCTCGTGCACAAATACAAGATTAGCGTGGGATGGAACGGCAAGGATAAAGCGCACTTCCTTGATTTTCGTGTAATCCTTGAGTCTAGCAAGACGCTTGTTCATTGTTTTCACGGCCACAAGAGGCAGGTTGAAATCTGTGTAGCCTGCGATGGGGTTCATGAGGGTGTTGATCTTCTCTGGGGAATAGCGATAATGGGCACTTCTCTTCGCAAGAACCACCAGGCCGAAACTACCCAGCCCAAGATTCAGAATGGGCTGGTAAGTTTGGCTGTATGAACGAAGGGGGAGGGCCCTAGGGGGTGAGGCGAGGTCTGGCGGTGGGTGGCTCATGGTGGTTTACACAGACGCAACCGGGGTTTTATATATTTTGAGATATGCAGGAAGCTTTGGCTGGGCTGTCATTTTTGCGATATGCACAATTCAGAGGTAACTTGTCTCATCCTTGAGTGACTTACAACTGCCCGCATTAGTGCGGAGATTGGTTGACTTACTCATATACTAAATATTATACAAATGTATGAAAGGGCGAATAATCAGACCACAAAGCATAAACACCTATGTCTAATATGACAACTTACAGCCTTCCTGTCCATCTTAAAAGGCAAAGTTACTTCCTTTGGGAGGTTACTCATGCATATGCAGACGCATTTTTCTTCAGATTCAACGCGTCATGGCTGTCATTAATTAAGCGGCAATGGGAGGTTACCGGCGATCGGCGAGTCACTGTATACTTACATTCGCAAGCAAAAGTAAGCACGCTTATATCTCAGCAAATGTACATTCTGTTGAATTGCTAGCAACTGATAATTTCATCTCATTGAAATATCAAACTTCCATAATTTATGAACAGGTCCGATAATTTTATTTCGAAAACAAACATGCTTCTATCTGCATCTACCACAAATCCATTGCATTAAACGTCATCTAAAAATACAGCCGTTATGATGTAACGATTATATGATTGTCAAATATAATTAAATTATATTATCAAAATTTAAAAAATGTTCATCTCGTAGTGTTGTCCTTATATTATGTATCAACACCCTCTGTATCCCTTAACACCTGCAATTAAGGATACTCCTTTTTCTGATTAACTAAAAGTTCTGGAAATGTTTTTCCGACTGATGCCGCACGCTCATGTGTAATTTACGATTGAGTTGACGCAGCCTCAATTCGGACGACTAGGGACAACGTTGACTTAGCGTAACATTGCTTACACCATCGATTTAAAAGGAAAAAGCATTCATCAGACCTGTTCAACCACTTGATATCTGAACATCATTGGCCAATCACATCATCCCTGAAACATCCCTGACCTTAATCGTGACTCAATCTATCATTCAATCTATATATCCAATCTACGTAACACTTAAGTGGTCCTTCAAAAACTTTTTAGGAGTTGTGCCATAAGTATGACAGCTTATGTATGCCGCCGATACTAATATTAAGGGAGTAACATGCTGACAAGTTGGTATGCTTAGTTCAGTGCTGAGTCAGTTTTGACGTTATGGGTCCATTCAGCGGGACGAGACGATTTCTAGTATCTTTTTTCGAGACTGTTATTAATAGCCTGTATAGGGGTTTTATCGTACTTATTGTTTCTAAATGTGCATTCTGAGTTTCCATAGCGTTGGAGCAAAGTGAGTATCCAAACTCGTGTGCGACGTTTAGTGACACCCGCTATTATCTAGCAACAGTCGATTTGGCACATTTCGAGCATTTTCGCCTATTGTTGCTCACCGTTGGATGACAGCTGCATGCGCAACACCATTGAAATTGGCCTGCTTATATTCTCTTGGTGTGAGAATTTCAACACTTGCTTCATGATTTGTGTCGTTCGTAGCTGGTCGAATGAGTGCTTATAAGTGCTAGTGTTTATACGTTTTGTTTATGGTTTTTAGCTTTTGCAGTAGTTGCCTGCTTTACACCCAATGTCCCAAACTAAGTAAGAAACAAACTTTATCGTAGAGAACGGAATCGAGGATAGAACGCAGTATAGAATATGACGTGGTAAAAGTGAGGAATATTTAAATGGATAACGTGTGTCGCGTACCTAAATAATAACCGGGCACTGCTAGCTGACATTGTAGCCAGAACGCTGGAACTGCCCCTGTCTGTATATAGTTGTGCTCAAGTTGCTCTTCAATCTTAATCCGATGTTCCGCTGCAAAGTTAGCCAGATCAATCTCGGAGTACGCTCGATTGATCTACCCAATGGACGCTGTGTATACATTTAACGCCAGACAGACTATGCACCCAGTTGGCCTGTCCTCCAATTCTTTCGTTTATGGACTGTGCTGCCAGGCTTGTCACACCCGCCAACTGCGTTTGGCGTGCATACGTCTATTGCTTTTCCTATGAACAAATCAACTTATATATAGGTTTCTTCGAGTCAAGGCTTGATAAGCTACCCAGACATCAACATGTTTTCTTGGATGATAGATGCACTGCAGTTTGACACAAATGAGCAATTTGTCTTCGACATGCCAGAGCTGCTACAGACCACCGAAGAGAACAAAGAGCCTTCTTCTCGTGAAATGATCTCTTTCTCACCTACAGATCAGAGCTTTGCGGCCTCGTTTGCAAGTAGCCCGATCTTTAGCGACTTTGATACTCTCTCTCCAACCACAAGCTATCCAGACTCGTACGGGAGCCAAAAGACCGCCATATCTGCTCTAGCATCCTCCAACCATGTGTTCAGCCACTCTATTGATATGTACACCGGCATAGATCCGCTCTCAGCCAATATTTATAGTATGCCTGTAGTGCAGCCACCAGCATATTTCAATGTCTCTTGGGCATTGAGCCATTTCAATTTCACTTACGTACAAAAAGTAGTTGAAAGGCGTATAAAGTCATTTTTCAAGCGCTCTGAAGAGTACTATAAGGGGCTTGTTGCTCAGAGAAGCTTGTACACCGACAGTGATGCCGAGGACCAGAAACAACTTGACTGCGAGATTGCATTGTTCTACCAGAATAATGCTCTCGAGCTTCAGCGTCTTGTGAGCCACATGTCTTCTGGAGGAGATCCTCTGAAGACAGAGATTGCGGGACGTGCAACAGTGGCAGATGCGTGGTCGTGCCTATACAAGGAGGAGTTCATAGCCTTGAAGTTTGGAAGTTTCACTGATTTTGAAAGGGTAAAATACGAAGTGTGTGATTTCGAGTGCGATACAGGAAGGATTGGAATCTCAAAGGATGACACATTTGCAATATACGTGGCTCAAAAGTACTTGCCGAAAGCATACGAGGTATTTGGGCCTTTGGAATATAGAAAAAAGATGAATGGAGTGAGCACTAGAGAATTGGTTCTTGCAGACTTTTCCACATACACTGTGAAGAAGAAGATGAAGAACGACAAGGAAGGGAACTACATTTACGACAATTGCGGCCGCAAAGAGCTTGCGGAGCTCCTCAGAATATCGTCTTCTGACTTAGTGAAAATAGAGACGTTGATTGAGATTCTAGCAGAGGAGCTAGGGATAAGAATTAACGGGCAACGGGTTTTGACAAGCGCTGGCGGCTCCAATGTGAGAAGGGAGACCTGGAACTCGAAGCCGTCCCTGGTAAAAGAGCGGCTCTACGCAGTGCTCCAGTGTGTTCTCTGGAGACCTCTAGGGCTTAGCAGCCGTCTCTTGGAGGTTATTGTAAGACGGCAGGCGAGCACTATTGCACAGAACTTGTACAAGAGAAGAAGCTCTGACACGTGGGAGAGTGACAACGAGCAAGAGTACGAGTATGTGAACGTGTGTTTCAAGAAAAAGGTTGTGGGGGGATGACTGATTAAACAATGACGATATAGCATGGTTTACGATACAGTATAGGATGAGCATGGTTAATTTGGCAATTTTTAAACTGTGTCATTATAGGTGCAATATATATCATAGAATTGAAAAGAGCTGACGTATAAATCTTAAAAAGTGGCTGACGCAAAGTCCAAGACCAAGTTAACGTTGGGATTGTCGAAATTCACAACGCCCTCCAAAAAACAGTTTTTCAAAGATACAGTGTGTAGATCAGGTAATCTCATTAGCACACGCCCATCCAAAATCTTTATGTGTGTATCGTCCAACTTCAATGTTTGTAAGCTTTCCAAGCTCTCCACATTTTCCAACACAGAAATCGGGTTTCCCGAAAGGTCTAGATCTTTTAAGAGAACCAATGATTCAAGATGCTCTATTTTCCTGATGCGGTTTTCTCTTAAAACCAACTTTTTGAGCTTCACCAAGTTTCGCACGCCGTAGAGGGTGTCTATGGTGCCACGTTGTATGCTTATGCTGTGTAGACTAAGCAGGTTTTCCAAGTAATCTATCAGAAAAGCCATTCCTTTCCGGATGCGGAAATCCATCAAGGATGGAAATACGTTGCTTGTCTTATTTACATAGGCGGAGAATGGGGTTGAGAAAGTAAGCGATAGGAGGTCTTTTAGAGGCCCATCTGTGTATAAAGACACAGGGCCATTAGATGATATTTCCATAGTCCGTAATTGAGGCATATCAGATAGCTTCACTTCTAGGTCTTCTATAGACTCTGATTTTGAGCTGAGACAGAAGACGGTTGCACTTCTTAGGCCGGAGAGGGAAACTGTCCCTGATAAATTTCCACTGAGTAAAACACTTTCCAATAGGGGACAATCGTCTAGTGGAAAATACCGTTCTAGACCGTATATGACTATGTCGGCAGTGAAAGGAAGATTGAGCGCCTTGATGTTTACTTTTTTGAAGTTTAAGGAAAGTGTCTTGAGCTTTGGAAAACTACTCTCTTTGAATTCACAAGAACCAAAAGACCGCATTACCAATTTCTCTAAGTTGGGGTATGAATCTATAGCTATTTTTGTAGGGGCTTGAAACCAGCAGAGATCAAGTATTTTCAAAACAGGCGAGGCTATTTTCGGAAGGAACATTAGCTGGCCTTCAATTTCCACTTCCTCTAAACACAAACATGAGCTGAAATCGCACTCTTCTAGTCTTCGGCACCGCAAATACAATTTTGTGAGATTTGGAAGGTTTTTGAAGGAGAAGTGGGTTTTGGCTACTGCTGAGATCCAGAGGCTTGTTAGACTTCGCAAGGGAAAGTTTACAATGAAAGGTGTGTTTGAAGTTCCAGAGAAAAAGTGTAATTTTACGAGATTAGGAAGCTTTGAGAAGATTTCATCAAGATTTTCAAACTCCGTTTGTGACATTTCGAGGCTTTTCATCGAGTAGAGTGAGTCTAGTATATTCAACCGTATATCAAAAGCATCTAAATTACGAATATAGGGAAATTTAGACCTTGAAAGAGTTAAGGTTTGACCGTTTCCTTTGATTTTTAATGAAATGAGCTCTGATCCATTGATTTGCTCTCCACCGAAAAGTGGCAATTCCAAGTGTCTTACGGGCGGAGTACTTTGATCCACGAAATCTATTAGAAGCTCTTCCAAAATAGGGAATGTGCTTATGAACTTTCTTAGTGATGGAGGACATATCCCGGGGACTCTTATTCTCTTTATATACTTGCTTATGGGCTCCATATAGAGGAATTCTTTCTCTGAGAAGCCCGGTACACTAATTCTAAGCTGGTCAAAGAAGTCTAGCTCGCCTCTTACGTTTGTTTTAGGGAGGACCTCGCCAAAAGTGGCTCCATAGAATGATACAGTCTCGAAAATATGGGGAAAAACCATTTTTTGAGGGAGAAATTCAGCATAGTTCAAAAGATCCTTAAGCTTGGTGTATTCGAGAATTAGAGTAAGAACCTCAATAGGAAGTCTGATGGATTCTGGTGGCATGGGTTGCTTATTTGATTATGGGCGTGGGTGTAATCCTTTATATAGTGATTACCATAATAGATCGACACTTCATATTTTAGAGTGCGGTTAGAGGAACTCTCTTTGCCATATTCTCTTGGAGATAGATAGATTACCTTTGCAGTTTCTTGTATTTTTGATAGTATGAGTTTAGCATATATGCTGTGCAAAATCGAAGTGTGAGCTGTAGTAAATTACAGATTCAATACAATCAATCATATTTACTTCAAAGCGAGCATTTTGTCACTACTATATGAGTAACCATCCACGGTTCTTTTCTGGATAACTTCGAATCACCTGGAAATCGATCAAAGAGCTGCCAAATCTCTCTTTCCTTTGGAATTGAGAATGCATTTTGGTCGTGGCTCACTCTCTGAGCACCGGTAAATTCTTTGATGAAAAGCTTTTTATCCTTCAAATATACAAACAATGCAAGGCTCTATCCATCTGTATAGCTTTCATAATGATACTTGGGCTAGTAGCTTCTGGGGCAGGCTACACCAGGGGCGTATGAAAAGCTCGACAATAGGCCGAAAATTGAGCATAAAACTCCAGATCTCGTGAAGACTGATTTCAGAATATACCTTGAAAACAATGTTTCTAGTCATTTACAGCTTCACGGAAGACTCGGCTGACGAAGCTCTCTCTCTCTCTCTACCTATGTGGTTGTACGAAAACACCTTTGAGGAATTCGCATAAATTTCTACAATAGGAAATACATATGCAAGAAGGGGGTGTGGCACATGCACAACAAGTCGTGTGGAAAAGACATCATTAATTCGTGGAAATGGATGAGACAGCTAAGTTAAAGTACAAAAATGGACATGTTTACTCTACGAGGCTCATCTAGTATCATAAGTATACAATGGAAATGCACAAACATTTAAAAACCGATACAAGTTAAAGATACACTTTATCAAGAGTGGTGTGAACTTGATAAACAAACTGAATGGCCTGAATTAACTACTTTATTTGAGTGTATATGGTGTGTGCATATAGGTTTATAAACAGTATAGCGTATACGCCACCATGCTCCACAACATTTGAGAAAGTTGTAGTATAGCTATAAATTTCCGTGTCGCTCCACTTTCTCATTCCAGTATAATAAGTGAATCTCCTTTCATTATGATCTTTCTTCCCCTATATCTATACTTCTCACCTGTTCTATGCATTACCGCTAGTCTCTCATACTACAAGGGCATCTATCTTTTGAATGTCTCGTTTACGGATCGTACCTATAAGCAGTTTTTCCAGCTAGCTGCCGACACAGGCTCCTCCACCACGTGGATTGCATCTCCAAAACTCAAAAAGCACTTTAAAAAGACTTTAGATTGTGAAGTTGTGCCCCGATGTGTCCGGAGCAGGAAACCTTTTGATGTGGGCTATATGGATGGCTCTTATTTTGAGGGGGTTATGGCTCTTCTTCCCGTAATGGCCCTAGAATATGAAGGAGAGGTGTTGCCGACCAACTTCACGGCAGCGGTTGGTCTCGCAGATGCATCAGGTCTGTTGGCCCACAAAAAAGCACCATCAGAACAGATCGAAATCTTGGGCTTCCTGAGGTCCAATGAAGAGCCTAGTTTTTTAAAAAGTATGTACGAGCAAGGAGTGATAGCTTCTTTGTGTGTCGCTGTATACTTGAGGGGCGTTGAGGGCTCTCTGAGAATTGATTTTGGGTGTGAGTCTCGAGAGAATATATCTTATACTCCCATGTCATATCTCGAAGAGCTTCCCTCGCTCTCGCCGGTTGTAATACTGTCATTTTACATAAACGAACAAATCACAGGGATCGAGGATCTTGTTTTGATTGACACAGGCTCTTCTGGGCTTGTTTTCAAGAAAGATTTGTATAATTTAGTGTACAAAAAATGCCACCTTGAGTTCTCGCGTCTTCACGCCGAGAGAGATTGTCTTTTGACGTTTTCCTTCCTTTCACTTGACAATGAGACCGTTATAGTTAACGCTCTGCTTCGTAGAATGTTCCCTAACGGTTATGTGAAAATGGAAAGGGGCGACCTCAATGTCCTTGGGGCTCCCTTTATAGAACAGGCCTATACCATTTTTGATTATGAGAATCATAGAATTGGCTTTGAACAGATGGCAGAGGTGAGTATGTATGTGGAGAACAGAGACGCTTATATGTATAACTATCTATTTTACGATATTTTGAGTTGGATTCGAGAGGCTTTGTTTTTTCTCGGTCTATTCTTTTTTTGTGCTTCACTTGCGAGACTTTACTTTCCTGAGGTGAGGTTATTTCAGAATTGTAATTGAATGAAGCTAGAAATATGAGTAGTATCACTCGAAGGCTATAATTCTATAGCTACTACGAAAATTTTGTTTTGGTGGAAGACAAATTTGACTGTTTGGTTTATCAATCGGTAATTGCGTCCGTAATAGTATACGAGTAGCAAAGTAGTCTCTAAAATAGACAAAAGAACAAGAAAAGTTAGGGTGTTTCTTGATACCTTGGGAGGACTTGGATTATCTATGTTTAAAGGATAAAGTTGCTACTACAGAAGCGATGACACACTGTCATAGGGACTTTTAAAGATATAGTTCTTTGAGACAACAGTTTGACAATTGGGTGGTGGGGTAGGTGTAGGGTGTTTACACTCCTATCGCCTTGGTTCAAATCCACAGATGATGCTACCCCCCAATATAGAGTATATGTTTACAATCTACTCCAATATTCATGACCATTTATATATATACACGTCATTTTTCGGCATCCTTTGCAGCTTTTAACTCTTCTTGATATCGGATCTCTCCTAAAAGACGTTCCTTAGCATAGTAGACCTTCAGTTGTATATAGAAACTACCCCCTTTTTCTTTAGAGTTCACATTGAACAAGTAGTCGTATTTTTCCTTGATCTTGTCCTGGCTCAAGCCTTCTTTTCTGTAGTCAATATCCAAGATTTTGCTGGCTTCATCCAATTGGATACCACCATTCGAAGCAGCTGCGGCAGCTTTGGCAGAAGCAGAGGCAGTACGCGCAGCACTAGTAGATGCAGCTTGTTTGTAAGCCTCGGTGAACGCTGTTCCAAAAACTTTGGCGCCAGTAAAAATGACTTTTACGAGGATTCTATGGGCCTGGTTAGTTTTGAAGAAATAACTATGAGAATATATGTATATACAAGTACTTGAGACTGTGTATAGTATATGACACAACGGTATGTCGATATGTAAGTTTAACATATATGTATATCTGTATATCTGCCTGATTATGGCAAAATACATTCGTATATGTATATCCAATCCCCTGGTATAACTTCCCCTAGAGAAGCTCCGAAGCTCCGAAAAATTCTGGAAACATCAAAATACACATCCTTAACAATAATAAACAAAAACCAAGGAATTTAATTCACCCAGAACCATCTCAGCACTCACCATCGTTGTTGGTCCGATTTCTGAATAATTGAAATTTTATTTATGGCACGTGATATGTCAAGGGAGGCGATTATAGTGTCTTTGTCTAAATCATAGAACAGACCTATAGGAGAGAAGCCGAAGAATTTGAGTAACTAGAGCGACCAGAGCGCACTTACCAATATCTGTTAATATATATATTTGTACTGGTTACACATTTATTCATGTACAACTATGTATCTACAAAACCAATATTATATTTATATATATACTACCGGCCAGAAGCCACCAAAAGCCAAAGACCAAAAAGAATAACCATATGATACACTGCCAGAGGCAGTAAAGCAAGCAAATCAAAGGAGGAGGGTAATCAAAACAATACAGTGACCGGAGACTAGTACTCAATATAACCAGTAGCCTATACACTCAAGTATAGCTCACTTGAGTTATAGAGACAAAAAAAAGCAAGTCAGACAAATGATATAATCAAAAGTGAAAGACCAGCGAGAGTTATGAGCAAACTAGCAAATAAGAACGATAGATTAACAGAGATCACTGGAGTGCTAAACGAGATGAGAGATGATAACGGAGGGCCATAATTTCGTGACAGAATGTCATGAGTTATTTAGATCATTAAGATCATATGCCATACCATTTACCAAATACTCAGCATACACCTGATGCACTGCAATAGAACATCTCAATTCACTCGATATCTATGAAACATCGCTTGGTACCAACGCTAAGGGATCACTTTCTGAGTTAGACGAGATGGTTCTTCGTTTACTACTTTGGTTACTAAGATATATCGAGCTGAGAAGGGAGGCGTTTCCCTGCGAAATGTTTATGAGATGTTTAGGATATGGTCCTACTTAGAGAAGCAGGAGGACATAACAAGCGGAGGAGCATTAAGAGGAGGAAAATTCCAGTTTTATATTAGAACATCACTAAAAAGTGAAGAATGCCTTACTCGCAAGTGGAAAATACCTCGCTTCGTTAGATGTGCCTTCTTGCTTCGCTAGTGTTCTTTCAATCAAAACATCTAGCTTCGCTTGATGTATCGCTTGACTCGCTTGCGCTCGCTTCACTCCCCTCTTCCACACCCCCAAACCCCCCCACCACATGTGTCTGTGCCAATCGCTCCAATATGCTACTGGGAGGAATCCCTATGGTACTACTATTGAACGTTTCTACACTTCGCCGCGCACTCTTGCTACGCCCCAACAACCCTCGCAGACTCAGGGCTAACGTGATCACCAGCGCCAGGTCGTTGTTATTGATAGTCAGCGCCGCAATCAGCCGGGTTCCAAACCCGCTCGAGTACGTATAATTATTGAAACTGTTATTGGCCGCTGACGCCACCAGAGTTTCTGGTGTTGTTGGCTCGACTACAGGCTCGAAAACCAGCTTTGTGGTCGCTGTCTTCCCACTCTTGCCGCTCTTTGCGCTCTCAAGTGAATAGGCATCGAGTGAGTAGCCATGTCGTGGGTTGTTCACATATAAACTACTAGGCGAGCTTAGAGTGTCGCCCGAGTGATGGGGGGTTAGAGGGGGTGAAGCCCCCCGACGCCGCGATGGCTGCATGAAGCGCCGCACCCACCGCTGGATTTTGTTATCTGGCGTGTTCATTAACGGGCTGTTGTTTATTAGTTACTAGTTGTACCTATATAAGGCTGGCACTCGTGGAATTGGAGAACTTCACGATAAGTATAATTCTAAAGTGATAGGATTTTGGGTAGGTGAAAAAAGGTTTATATTTGTTGCTATTACTGGTTAGCATATTTATGAAACAGTGGTATAAGCTTCTATGTGGGAGAGAGTAGAGTCGCTCATGAGTTTCAAATAGTGTTTTGATAAATGCGATGCATGGTCTCTGTTTGAAGAGAAAAACGCTGAGAAATGTGTTTGAATGTATAGATATGAGGTAGTAGAAAGAAAGGGGTAGTGGTTGCTATATATCAACTCTCAGAGAATCAGTGAATAGCGTAGGAAAGAGAAGTGACGAGTTAAAATTGTTTAGCATGGTATATAAACATGATAGACAGAATGATTGGGTTTCTCTGTATCCAAGAAGGTAAATGAAAGTGATGACATACTCTCAGAAAGGATGGGGATTGGAAAGCGTTGTCGATAGTTCATTATATTCAATATTCATAGCATGCAATAGCTTATAAGCTGAAATGCCTATAAAGAACAGAACATCATAAAACAGGATATGGCCAAACAGACATTGGAAAGAATGGTAGAGTCAAGTTGAGTGAGCAGTAAGTCAGAAATCCAATGAAAAAGTGCACACGTATGTGACAAAATATGAGAGATATAGATAGAAGAGTATCCAGAAAACTTAACATTCAATTCAAAACAGAAAGTTACTGATCAAGCAAGAAACGTTCATAAATCTTCCCGATGAGCTATAAGCTTATATTCTTAAATAGAACACAACACACCAGGTAAATACCTTCAAACAATTGACTTCAAAGTAAAATGTATCTATAAAGTCAAAAGACCGGTATATCGCATAGCCATAGCTACAGACCACTCAAACTGTCAGACAGACCTGTACAACTGAACACATATCAATAGACAAACAACCACATGAAAGCAGAGAACGCCGCAAAAAGACACTCAAGGAAATGCTGGAAATCTATATACAACAAGTGTATAACACCGCCACTAACGGTGGCATAAGCAATAGCTAGTACACCTGCAATATATACTCACAGAACAGTATCACGTGTATGGTTGGATCAGTAGCCTGGTATAGTCTCAGGAGTGTTTCTTTATCGAAGACTGGGACTGATTTTTGGGCTCAATTTTGGGGTTTGTATGAGAGGATTTTCGAGAATGCAGGCTTGGTGATTTGAGTTTAGTTTTTTCTGACAGATGAGGTACACAAGTATCGCTTAATTGGGAAATTATTATGGTATATACACTCTTATATTTGTTTACCTAATTGATAGACTGATTATTGGGTGATTCGTTCCCCTAGTTATACTTGTAGATATTCCGGGTATGGCTTAGTATTGATTTTATGGGGTCGTTGTATGTAACAGTGTTGAATAAGTTTCTGAGTTGCGTCTTGCGTAAGTAAGAACTTATAAGTTATACGTTCCAACTTTTAGGCATACGTTTATATGATATTCGATACTGAAAGATCTACATTGTTTGCCTATCTACAATTTGATTGGTTGAACCTGAGCAGGAAACTGTGTTCATCTTTGGATGGTAAAGATGGATGAGCTGTATAGTGATACAGTCACGGTTATACAATAGGTCTCACAAAATAGTGCTACTGCAATGGTTTTTGAGATGTGTACTTTGTGTTTCCATGATGCAGATAGCTTTCAAACTACATTGTCAAGCTTGTAAAAAGGGAAGAGAAAAAACGGCCGACAGACAAGTTTGACTTACATCTATTGGTGGGGTCTGAATTACTTGTGTATACAGGCTGGGAGGGGACATGTACACAGGAGAATAAGAGGCTTCTATCCATGCTTACCTAGTAGCCAAGAGATAATGAATCATTCTTCCTCGGAGATACTTTGAGGAAACTATAACTAACCAGATGCCAGAAAAAGGCTGCAATTATCTATATTCCATACGTCATTCTAGTTTCGCATTATCTGGTTAGCACTTGTCAATATTTCTTCCCTTGATACACTGCTCCTTCAGATTATTTAATCTTACGCTAGCTATCAGAATTAGGAGCTCTTATATATAAACATCTGTAGCATGTACATCTATCAGCCTCATTCCTCTTTGGTGGCAACAGTTTCAACAACTTCTTAAAACGAGCCTACCACTCCACTCATATTCAATGTGTCTCGAAGCACATAAACAGGAGAGTATATGGAAAACTTCCTTAGAGGTACAAATGTAACATAAGTTGTGTACACCCAATCCAGGGCAAGGTATACCAGTACAGAAGCATTACACAAGCATTTAAACGATCAGAGGAGAAGAACGGTCAGCTAAACTATCCAAGGAACAAAGAAACAAAACAGGTACTTCCATTATAGCAAAGAAATCCGAAAGACTGCTGGTGTATCACCATATCATCATTACCGCGATTTATAACTGTGCAGATATCAAGATCAATAGTAAAGTCACTTACACCTACATTTGGCAGATGGTCAAAAATATCCTAAAAACAACACAGACACAACACGTAATAAATGAAGCCTCTAATGAGCACATAATTATATACAACTACAGTTATAGCTTGAGTGTTTATGATCACCGACCTCCGCAGATCACGCCAGAAATTTTAATCAAATATCACTCTAACCCACACAAGCCAAAAATACCCAAATATTGGATCCAATAGCTCAGAATAGGTATTACAGTTTACTGATTTATACTGTCTTGCCATATCCAGGGTGTCCCTATCCTTTAACTGTTCCTATACAACCCATCCCACCCAAGAGACTAGCCTAGGTACTGCCTCATAAACTTGACCTTGACCAAACAGTTTTGGGGAAGCGATTGCTTACTATACATCAATTATACAAAATCAATCATACCAGCTGCTCAAGTATTCCAGATATTCGAGTATACAGCTATCAAATATACAAGCTTAAACCCACGCACTACCAACTATTCATCTAGCCCTCACACTTGATCTATACACACACTCTGGGTAGATCACATATATCCCAATATATCAGCCTACCTGAATAGTGATTGATAGTGATTGATCTGTGGCCAGTGATTATACAACACAACAGGAATACACAATTAACATTGAAATCCACAGAACAAGCTTTAATATCGCATAGTTAGA
The DNA here is from genome assembly GCA_031124835.1 of Saccharomycopsis synnaedendra. Classification (NCBI taxonomy): domain Eukaryota; kingdom Fungi; phylum Ascomycota; class Saccharomycetes; order Ascoideales; family Saccharomycopsidaceae; genus Saccharomycopsis; species Saccharomycopsis synnaedendra. The sequence continues at coordinate 45,417 of JASTUD010000001.1, forward strand.
ATTGGTGACTCAATTCAGACACAACCCTCAGATCTCCATCTCAAATTATTTTACAAGATCAATTATCTACTCACTCAATCTATACATAGATTGGATATAGACTGGCTACATATTTTAACTATACACTAGTCAGCTAGCTAAGGGTTAGCTGTCAATTGTAGTTGCTCATTAAGTTGATCTCTTTAAGGACATTACATTGAAGTATCTTCAAATTTAAGTATAATTATTCACATAATTATATTAAATATAGTGCAGTACAAATAACAGTTGCAATAGCAGTTACAGTACTCAATAAATAGCTCGCTTTGCTCGCAATGGATCCTTATAGCGTGTTAAATATCCCCTCATCGTCCACCCCTCAGGAAATTAAAAAAGCCTACCGCCAGGCAGCCCTCCGATGCCATCCCGACAAAAACCCCGATCCTGCCGCCGCTGAAGAGTTCAAGAAAATCACCGCAGCGTACGAGATTCTCCGGGACGAGTCCGCGAGGGCGGCGTACGACGTTCAGAGCGAGTATGAAGAAACAGACTTCTCACCCCAGGACTTTTTCGATTTCTTCAACGAAATGAAGCGTCCGGGCTCCAAAAAAGTCAAGAAAACACCCGATGCCCATCTAGACGTCAAAGTAAGCCTCAAGGACCTCTTCAAAGGCAAAGTGGTCAAAATAAACTCTTCAAGAGACGTGCTTTGTAGGGCATGCAGGGGGTCTGGCTACTCGCCCAAAAGCACCCCTCAGGTTTGCAAAGGCTGTAAAGGACAGGGAGCTGTAAGAAGGGTTCGCAGAGTTGGTCCTGGCATGGTCACTACAGACTATGTAGACTGTAAACACTGTCATGGCCTGGGCAAAGTGTACCGAGAAAAAGACAAGTGTAAGCGGTGCTCTCTGGGCCTTGTATCAGAAAAGAAGATCCTCGAGTTCCACATTCCAAAAGGTCTGAAACTGGGCGATTCTGTTGTGCTTGAAAGTGAGTCTGACCAGGCTTTCAACATGGAGACGGGTGACGTCATTCTCACTTTTGTACAGGAAAAAGATGACGTCTTCGAAAGAAGAGGGGACAACCTATACACACAACTAAAAGTCTCACTTGTAGAGGCTCTCTCGGGGTTTCTGCGGGTGGTTATGAAGCACTTGGACGGCACAGGCATAAAAATCACGGTTCCTGCTGGGAAGGTGCTTCGACCAGGCGACTATCTCAAAGTCACCGGCCAGGGTATGCCGGTTCTCAATTCTGATGCCCGTGGGGACTTGTTTTTCCGGGTTTTTGTGGTTTTTCCGGAGGACAATTGGTGTGTCGATCTGCAGGATTTGTTGAGATTGCGGAACGTGTTGCCGGGGGTGCGGATGGGGGATGTGGACGTGCCGAAAAATGATGTGAATGAAGTGCAGTTTGTCGTGGTGGGGGGGGAGGGGGTGGGGGTTGGGGTAAAAGGCGGAGAGGAAGAGGAGGCCTACGAGGGGTATGAGAATGGGGGGGAGGACGATTTTGTGGAGGGGGGGTGTGGGACGCAGTGAACACGAAAACAAAGTACTTTGATGAGCGGAGCGAACAGTTGTTTGGCTCTTTGTGTATTCTACCTATTCTATCGAGAGAAGTAGGCAGATTCTTTTTGACATCCTTGGAACCAAAAAAGTAGGTGCTGAGATGCCAATTAATATGTTCTAACACAAGCTAACAAGAAAGGCATGCTGTCGTCCATAACTGAATTTACTCAATCAAATGTCATACTCCCTCAACTTTCATCACCCAAATTCTTCAACTTCTATTCTTGCTTACTCATGTACTCTTATAAAGTTTCTTTCTATACCTAGTAAACACTCATATCAGATACTTGATTTTACTTCTATAGTGCTTTAAACACATTGCATAAATTATACACTTGTTTGCATATTTGAGTCTTGTATATACGACTGAGGATTTTGTAGACGTTGATCAAGTAGATTGTGCTATATAGCAGAATTCGATGTGTGTGGGCACGCCACTCAATGTATAGTACGTTCAATCTGTCTTATTCCGCAACTGCCCCCACCTCATCTCTCACGTGAGAAAAAATACCATCCCTAAAAATTCACCGATAATCATAAATCACGAAAACCACGAAAACCCCCAAATTCCGTGAGATTCACCAGAACAAAGTGAAGCTCAATGGACAAAGAAGAACAGTTCAAAAAAATGAAAGCTCAAATGGAGCAACTCCAGAGAGAAATGGAGGATTTGAGGGGGAGTATAGGGGGGGATTTGCTGCAGATTGTTGATAAAAGTGATTCTATAGAATCTTTCAAAGCTAATGGTTTCACTGAAACTGGTGATGTTCCTTTCTCTGATGCGCCTGTGGGTGATATACCTAACACTAATCACACTAATAGCATTTCTAACAACACTTCTGAGAACACTGATGGTATACCTAGTGGTGATAAAATTACTGGTGGTAGCATCAATGGTATGGGCTCTCTTGAGAAGACTGATGCCATTAGCTCTAGTGATTCCAGCATAGTATCCAGTAATACTTCCGGAGTGATAACTAACATTCGTGGTGATGACATTGGTGTGGCTACTAAAGATGTCAGTATAGCTGACAGCCATATCGTCAGTAGTACTGGTGGTACTATTGGTACTAGTACTAATAACGCTGGTATTAGCTCTGATGGTAGTATCAATACCAGCGTAAATAGTAGTATAAATGCCGGTGAAAATGGTAAAACAAATACTGATAGGAAAGGCAAATTCATTCACCCCCACCTCAAACACTCTCAGTGGGTGAATCCAGATTTATTAGATAGTAGTAAGAATTCCATGTCTAGTGATAATTCAAACAACTTGAGTTCGAATAAATCAAACAGTCAGTACATTTACAAGAAATCCGGCAATTCTATGAGTTTAGTAAACAAACAAATATACAAACAAGACGAGCAAAAGCGAGCCAAACAAGCAGAACTCGCTAAACTCAAGAAAATCCTCAAATTTAAACAACTTGAAAAACAAAAAGCTGATGCTTTTTTCGCGAAAAACAAGTCAAAGTATACAGGGTGTAGATGGGTAAATATATATGGCGAGTGTAGCCCCCAAGCGAAGGAAGGGTTTGGGTTCTATGCAGTATCTGGCCGTAGACTATTCCCTCTCTCGCGTGACCCGGGGGAAGGGGATCTAGGGGGCGTGGTGGAGTTCAACGGAGGGAAGTATGTGAGGGGGGAGGGAGGGTTGGTGGGGGTTGAGGGTGTGGGGGGCGAAAATGAATACTGTGAGAGGTATACGAAGACAGGTGAGTATTGTATACTGTCGGATGTTGATATAATATTGACGTTGATCAATATTAGTTGATACAGTATGCAACGTATACAAAAAAACGCTGTCCAAGCACTATTTTGAGCAAATGCTTGAAAGCAGTGTATACATGTGTTGTCTGTTTGTTTCATATTTTATGTTGACATTAGTCTAGGTTTTTATGGGGCTTTTATCTTGCATTTGCTTGAGCTTACATGATTTTTCTTGAAATGGCTTAAAACGATCGATATTGGTTCACTAGTTTTTCTTCCATTTTTTGTTCATCAGATCTACCGAGTCATTGATTTTCTATTGATTTGTTGTCGATGATACTGTGACTTTGAGGATAGTAAGGAAGACGAGATGGAAGATTCATTCTATTCACTCCATTAATACGTTTCACTGATACGCTATTAATAGACTATTCATTCGTTATATTCCTGTCTCTTGTTATTTACTTCTGATCTGACTCTCTGTCTATCAGATTCTCAGCATGCTTGATCTAAAATAGTTCTCATATTCATTGGCTTACTTGTTCCTTTTCATTCTTGTTTATGCACCTCTTTTGCCACTCTTCACGAGAAATCGATAGAGCTGCACTTCTCTCAGCTTGAGGATGATAGCTTGATTATTAAACAGTTCTTAGATAAGCATTTTCGAGTGAAGCTAATACTAACCCGGTACCTGCTGGAAGCTCCCCACCTGCCGCTTCATCCACTCCCCCTCCCATCGGGCCCTCTGCAGAAGCTTCCTCTCAAAATCGTGCCCTTACTCCTCATGCAAACTCTCACACACTCCCTTACCTCAAAACTCCCCTGCTTGTAGATTCTTTCTTTCTGGGTACTGTAGTAATAAATCGTGTAGTTTTAGTCATGCAAAAGTGGCTGATGACGCAAAGATATGTAGACCCTTTGCTATAGTTGGATGGTGTGACGAGGGCTATGAGTGTAAATACAGGCACGTGTACGAGTGTCCTGATTATATAGAATACGGCGAGGCTCACAACCCTAGTAAGTGTGGATTGAGCCATAAGAGGTTGAAGAGAGTTATGAGGGTCGAAGGGGATGGCAATGAAGGAAATAGTGTGATCGAGAATGTGGGGGATGAGGAAGGGACATTTGGAGGGAATAGTGATTATTTGGGCTTGAGTGATTTTAGTTGATGTGTAATATTATATATGCAACTATAGGTTGTGGTGAGAAGGTGTTTGAGAGAGGAAGAAATGAAAAGAAGAAAAAGAGAAAAATATAAAGAAAACAGATGAATTAAAAAGAACAACAATATCCTGAAAAAGCTAAGAAATGAAAAACAACGAAAAACATCAAAAAAAAGTGCAAAATAAACGAATTGAAAGATTGTAGAGTGATCATTGATTTCCTTATCCCCCGTCTTCGCTGGTCCAGGTTTAACCCAAGTTGTGAAGAGAGTAAGCACTTATCATTCTACTTTTGGATTGACTAGGTTTATCTGAATTCTTCAACCTCAAGAGTACAAGCTTTTTCAAACATAAATCGGCGAATCTCGAGATACAATGTCCTTACATTAGCATTATCATGCTCTCTGGCTTTGCATCCCCTCTCAACTTCGCATCAAATTGAATTTCCCAAATTCATGTTATACACCGCTCTAACACCGAAATCCTATCGTTGAACATCAGAACACCACATTATACCTAAAGATCTATTCTTTGTAAACTATAGCATCAACTATAGACTATAAGCTATAGCAGTTTGCTATAGCAAACCCTGTCAAGGTCTTGGCAGGACTTGGGACATATTGGCGAACTTAGAGAGACATATATTCATTGACTGATTTTTGGCTGTTGTATTAGCTGACAGTGTTTATGCCTTCAGTTGTATCGTAAAAGACTCACATAAAATATTTCTTCTGTTCAGCCACAGAAAAATACTAGATATGATGAAAGTATCATAGTGCCTTGATATGAGTCCATATATAGATTGCGCTTCATTGTTAAGAGAACGTTTAAGTGTAATTAATGCTCATTGGCATATCACCTATAGCTGTACAGCGCTACGTAAAGTAACAAAGACATTGTGCTCGATAGGAAGAGCGACAGGTGCAAACAAATATACTTCAAAACTACACTTCTCAGCAGAAGTGCCACTGTACTTCTATTATTAGTTATTTAACGGCATACACTCGAGTGGATATTAGCTCTGTGGCATCAGTCAATTGAGAGACTCAAAAGCTAAGATAGAAGTACATTCAAACTATCTGACGTATTGCATTGTATGATGGATAAACTTATTGGTCTGCTAAAATTGCTCTATTGTTCTGCTATCAATATATCACACCATGATCCTACAGATAAGACATAACCGTTGGCTCAATAAATACAGTTCGAATAAAACGACTCTAAAAGAATTAGCCGAGCAAGCAGGTCAAGCCCAGCTAAGCAAAATTTACTAACATTACATGCCGGAATTCGAAAAGATCGTTAGAACTCAAATGGTCATCGCTAACCACACTAAAAATTTTGAAGCCAGTAAATCTAACAACTTGAAAAATTCCATGTAAGAAGTCCAATAGAAATAATAGTATAAATAATAGCATAGATATATGCCTATTATCGCTTGTATTCTAATTAACCTTTATAGCCTCATGCTGTGGTTCGAAGCACATTCCATGGACACACGGCAATCACCAACATATAAAAACTAGCTCCATCCACAAGTATCCTCAATTAGCTGAGACAAAACTACAGTGATAGCAGTTTATAGAACATGCTCGTTCTGCTTTTCCTCCTTCAGCTCACTGCGGCCTTGGTCATACCGCTCGACTACCAGGCAGCAAAGCCGAGCCAAAACGAAACCCAGAAGCCTTCTCAAGCCTACCTCTTGAAGAAAGAAAACGGTATACCCCACAGATACGTTGTGAAACTTCGTTCTGAGGCCACCCAACAAGAATTAGAGACACATAAATTAAGCGTTCAAAACAAGCAGGCACTTCTGGAGAAAGCTCTCTCGAAGGATCACCCATTCTTCACACAAACACCAGTTTCAAAAGGTCTGAGTATTGTTTCCCAGAACGGGACGCTATACCTGGGCTATTTCACAGAAGAGACACTAAAACATCTTCAGGAAAATAGTCTCGTAGAGTACATAGAACAGGATGTCAAAGTGTACCCTTATTTCAAATACCCAGGCCTTGTAGGGGAAAGCACAGTTTCTCGAAGAACAGATCTGTGGGCTCTTCTGCGCATTTCTCTGACACGAAAAGTGCGAAGCCAGAGGGCACAGACTTTTATCCTCGCAATTTCCAGCCGTACATGTACCCTAGAAACAGTGGAGAAGGAGTAGATGTGTATGTTCTTGATACCGGCATCGAGATGGACTCTCCAGACATTAAAGGCCGTATACAAAAACAGGTTTCTTTCATTACCAACCAGACGACCGACGGCAAGGGACACGGGACGCACTGTGCTGGCCTTCTTATAGGCAGAGAATATGGGAGCACAGAGAGTGCAAATGTGATTTCTGTGAAGGTGTTGCCGGATGTAGGATACCTGACTTCTATGACTGTGATGCAGGGGGTGCGCTGGGCGATTGAGCAGCACAAAAAAAGGATGAACGAGCCCGGATTCAGAGGCAGTATCATCAGTGCCAGTCTCGGAGGCGACTACATGTTTCTTGAAAATAGCGCGTTTGAAGAGGCTGTTGCTGCTGGGATGTATGTGACTGTGGCGGCCGGTAACAGCGCCATTGACGCTTGCACGATATCCCCAGCGTCCTCAACTGAGGTCATTACTGTAGGAGCATCAGACGAGGATGACTTCTTGGCAGATTTCCTGAATTATGGTCGGTGCGTCGACATTTTGGCTCCCGGAGTGGAGGTGCGGTCTGCTGCGCTTAACAAAACAGGCTACTACTGGATAACCATGTCAGGCACGTCCATGGCGACACCGCTTGTTGCGGGTGTCATGGCACAGGTGTTGCTGTACATGCCGGAAAGCACGTCCCTGTTCAAAAGTCCTACACAGCTCGGCCAGCAGCGTATGAGACAGGCCTTGTTGAACACCGCAAGCAGAGGCAGAAGAGGGTTCAATGGTCATAACTCTACGGCGGGGTACAGAGGAACCAACAATACCGTCACAAAAATAGTTTATAACGGCATGGGAGAGACCCTGTGGATGGATTCTTTTCTCAAGGGGGTGGAACAGACTCCTGTAAACCACTTGTACACAAAGAGACCGTTGTGGGATATCCCAGAGGAACCGGAGGAGAAATCAGAGGAGTTGACTGGAGAAAAGAGTGAGGAGGATGCGAATGAGATTAAGCAGCTTTTGGGGACAGGAGTATGAATTGAGAGTGATTTTTTTGCATTTGAGACTTTCTCATACTAATATATTGATGGCATAACAATAACAGTAAATGGGGTGTAGTCGAGCTATGCTGGTATGTGCTAGATAGAAGGGGGCACTAGTAGTTATCATCGCTTCATATGCTGGTTAATCAAAACTCATAAACTATCTGTTCATCATTCATCATGTATCATAGGATCAAGGAGAAGCAGGTACTTCGGAAATGGAGAGAAGCGTGTGTTTCTATAACTTCAATCGGCTACTGGAGACGCTTCTTTACAAATCGACAATCATCTACAATGCAATACATTTTATACTATCACTTCACACTATCTGCTAGTTGACACAATTCTACTAATTTCATATATACTTTCACATACCCAGGGTGATCATCTAGATTGACAAAACCAAATTGGATTTGAATTAGATGTAAGCTGATTCATCTGCAGCACAGATTTACCCCAGCACATAACCAATCTAAGATAGGATCTAGATGTGTGATCAGTTTGTAAGCATTTGAATGAATCATCAGCAAACTGACGATCAAATAAACTTGCTTATTTGGCACTCAACAACTGAGTAAATTCATTAATATCAATCTCCCCATCGTGGTTAGAGTCCGCCTCTTCAATCATCTGCTCAATTTCCGCATCAGTCAACTTCTCGCCAATCAGAGTCAACACATGTCTCAATTCAGCTGCACTAATCTTCCCATCTCCGTTTCTGTCAAACACTTTGAAAGCCTCCATGATCTCCAACTCAGAGTCGTTATCCTTCAATTTCCGGGCCATCATGGTCAAAAATTCTGGGAAATCGATGGACCCATCAGAATTTATGTCAACTTCATTAATCATGTCGTTCAACTCCGACTCAGATGGGTTTTGCCCCAACAGACGCATCACGGTCCCCAACTCTTTGGTAGTTATTTTGCCGTCATTGTTTTTGTCAAACAATGAGAAGGCTTCTTTGAATTCAGTGATTTGTTCCTCGGTTAATTTGTCCGCCTGGTTAGTAACCCACGAGCGAAGCCAGCGGTTGAGTTCAGGGTGTTTGCACAATAGGATTATCAATTGATCTATAGATGGACTTGTAGATAAATCGGTGGCGATAACTTTCATTTTACAGAGGTGATCATATATATTTGAAGACCTGTCCGATATGTCTGATGACTTATCTAAGGCCCATTGCAGATCCATCAAATCATCATCAGATCGATCTTCCGACCAAGTCACTGGCACGTGCATAGTATCAAAGTGGAACGAAAAGGTGGGAAGACAAAGAATTTATCACGATTGATGATATCAACAATGAGTATCAAAACCGTAAACTTCATGAAAATTTAGATCCACTGAACTCAGTTCAATTTCATAACATAGAATTTATAGCAAGTTACCATTCATCACCAGGCATAAGAAATGAATTTCAAAAAGACTAGTGAGCATAGAAGTTCAATCAATTGAATGGCTATTGATCAAAAACCCGCTATGAACAATCTCAATTTTTAGCGTTTGGGTGTGGTACTTTTAGATAGCCAAGATGCAGCCAAAAATCATCAAATCATCAATTCGCAGATCAAGTCAAATACGCGAAAACAGAGGACCAAAAAACGATATAGAACCGGTATAGAAACAGTATAAAAAGGTATGAATCATCAGCAAAGCTGAAAGAGGATTAAATGCTTCGAATGCTCAAATCTCACAGAAAACCATGTGCAATCCTCAAATCAACAAAATCAACAAAATCAGCAATGAAGCTTCGCAACGTCCAATCATCTCCAAAAAAACTTGGAAATGGTCTTATAGAGCCAAACTGAATATTACCACCTCTTTCAAGATCCCCCACCTCCATTCACCAAATGCACTCACCATTGCTGTGTATCAATGTAACAAAAGACACGAAATAGAATCAGAAAAACTGTTGTACACCCACACATGCATCACATCCGTGCACCGTGCATGCATATATAAGCATGCACGCTGTGCCCTTGTTCTCTTCTTCAACCTATAACTCATCTCATTCATAAAAGAGGCACTTTTTCTTAGGCGCACCTTCTTTGACCCCGTAATTTGTCTTTAGATCATGTTATTAGACAAATTGACCCTTTTTTGGGCTGTTTTAGCCCCTCTGGTTGTCGGGACTCCTTTGGGGGTCCAGAAGAGAGACTGGTATCTGATTGAGGCCGTGGTAAACGAGACTACTACCACTACCACGACCTTTTGTCCTGAAACTGTTTCTCCTTCTGGCGGGGTGGTCTTTATCCCTTCGGAAAGTGCCCAATCTACCGTTACTTCTTCTGAGGCTGATTCCTCTACTGATTCTTCTTCTTATTCTCCTGCCTCCACTTCTTACTTCACCTCCACTTCTTATTCTTATTATCCTGAGTCAACTTCTACTTATTCTACCTCCTTTTCCACTTTATCTGGATCTTCTGATTCTCCTGTTACCACTTCTTCCGGAACTACTACCTCTAGCATTGTTACTTGGAGTGAAAGCCAATCCTCAACTTCTTATTCATCATCTTCCTCTTTCTCTCCTTATTACTGGAGCACTTACTGGACCACGAGTACATCGTACTACTCCACCACAACCATAACCATTTACCTTGGTCTGTCCTCAACTACGTCCCCAACTGGGCTGATTGCTACTGGTCTCAGCACGACGAAGTCCAACCCGGTCACAGCAGTGCCAGCAACTTCGTCTAGTTTGGAGACGTCGATGGAGACATCATCGATCACGACCGAGAACACGATCTCATCCTCCACGCTGTCAGTTAGTGGGTGTTCATCGGTGGACATTTTTGCTGCTGTCGCCACCACCGCCCCTCCTCTGGAGTACTTTCCGGAGGGATCTTCAGGATTCTCCATTCCAGATAGCGTTGATAATGGAGGCGAGCCCATCGAGACCAACAAGTTCTATGCAAACTTGTTCCTTGGGTCTCAGTCGTCTGGGGTTTTCACTTACCCGTACTCAGTTTGGTGGAACTCGGACTCCAGCGAGCTTCCAGGTCTCGCGATTTCGCACACGACGGCAGACCAACTAGTGTTTGGCGACTCTGAGCCGTCGTCGCAGGGGGGTGCTCCTAGCTACTATATAAACCCAGTGAAGATTCTTTCGTTGGGATTTTCGGCTTCACAGTTCACAAATGCGAACTGCGACTTGGTAGTAAGTGACATGGGACAGTTCTCTGTGTTGGCAGCTTTCTATGACAACTCAACTTCTTATGATGATCGCATCGAGTTTGTGTTGGCACAGGGTATGGGGTTTGTGACCGGCGTTTATCACGGTGGATTGCAAGCCAGTGTAGTCTCGGAGGTCGGAGTAGAGAGCTTGATCCAGGTGTCCCTGGACAGTATCGGGGAGAGTACACGTAAGTATAGGGTACTGCTTTACAATGGAGTGACCTGGCTCTTGTACGTGACTGGGCCTTCGGGGTACGACATGGATCTGCTTAGTCTTTCATCTGAAACTCTGCGGGTGTCATTTTCTGATACTGTTGATGGGCTCATTGTACAGATCGCGACAGCTCCTGGGGATGAGGATGATGAGTACTTTTATGATGCTGCTGCTGGGATTTATATCACAGATGTTGATTTGACTGGGTACACTGAAGACTGCGGGAAGAGTGCTACGTATTCTATCAACTATTCCACTGATGGATCCAGCGACAGTGGGAACCCTCTTGTTTTTGCATTGCCTCATCACGAGGGAGATTTGACCTCTTCAACTACAGGGTCTGCTACTGGTGTGTATGTGTTTACCCCTACTAAGGGATATGCTCAAGCATATCTTACTGATACACTTGAGTTTTACAAAACGCTTGAAGCTGCTGATGTATTGTTTATGCCGTACACGACGTTGACAGACAACACAGATCTTGTGTATTCTCTGGACCAGATTCTGTTAATGGCCAGCAGTGCAAACTATGAGCTTGGTGTAGATATTGTGACGACTCTCAAGGGTCTTAGCACATACTATGCTGGGAAGTACATTGCGAAGTTTTCCTTTGTACTCTACACGATCCACAGCATCATCCAAGACTCTACAATGACGGCATCGACATTGGCAACTCTTAAAGAGGCATTCGAGGCGGTATTCGATAATGAGTTGCTCTATGAGTTGCAGTACGATCTGACTGTGGGGGGGCTCACGAGCGATACTGATTCGAGTGACAACTTTGGGTTTTCGTACTTTAACGACCACCATTTTCACTTGGGGTACTTTTTGAGTGCGTCAGCTATTGTTGGATATGTGGATGCGGAGTTGGGAGGAACCTGGGCACAGGACCACCGGGAGTATTTTGAGACTCTTGTGCGGGATGTGAACAATCCTTCGTCGAACGATACGTATTTTCCCGTACTGCGTATGTATGACTGGTACCACGGTCACTCGTGGGCGGCAGGATTGTTCGAGTCGAGCGACGGAAAGAACCAGGAAAGCTCGTCGGAGGATTTCAATTTTGCGTACGGGATGAAGATGTGGGGGCATGTGGTGGGAGATTTGGCTGTCGAGACGAGAGGAAATTTGATGTTGTCGATCATGAAGGAGTCTATGAATAGTTACTACTATTATACTGACGACAACAGTGTGGAACCTTCCTCTTTCATCCCAAATAAAATCGGCGGAATTGTTTTCGAGAACAAGATTGATCACACTACTTTTTTTGGAACAAACCCAGAGTATATCCACGGAATTCATATGGTTCCGACGTTGCCTGTGTCTAGTATCATCAGGGGCTCGGAGTTTACAAGTCAGGAGTGGAACGATACTCTTGCCTCGTTGATTGGGAGTGTGGATAGCGGGTGGACAGGGATTTTGCGGTTGAACCAAGCTTTGTTTGATCCAGCTTCTAGCTATGCATTTTTCAGTGATGATGGGTTTGACTATTCACACTTGGATGACGGGCAGAGTCGGACTTGGAGTTTGGCGTACAGTGGAGGAGTGATGAATATGGTAGATGCAAGCTAGCGCAGCTAGCGAGCAAAGACAAAATTGCTAGAAAAGCTGTAGAGTAAATCTTTGTGCTTACTCTCAAATATCGAGCTGGATAAGCTAAGTAAAGCTTGTGACTTTGAAGGTTTTTTACTATATTATACTATACTATATTATACTATGGAATGCTATACAGTGCAATGACATACATCATTTGCTTAAGTATTAATAATTTTTAAGATTAAACGTCGTAGTTATTGAAGTTAGAATTATAGTAATGCTGAAGAGCCTCCTATGGAATAAAGTCAGACAAAAAAGATCAATCGCAAACAAAACAGAGCATAAATTAAAATGTGATAAACAAACTCTTTTTGAACCGTACCGTTAAACAGATATAGTGTCTCGTTTCGCCGAAAACAGTATTTATACCGTTAAAGTAGCTGCTCATTAATGAACATGGATCAAACATAACAGAAACCTTAATAAACATAAATAGACTAACTTTTCCTTTAAGCATGAAATTTAAGCTACTCTTCATGCTGAAAAGCGAGTACTCCCGTTTTGCTGGAGTAATTTAAACCATAAACTTCTTGCCCCTTTGCTTTGCATCCCCTCTCTCTTTCTGTGCTTGAAAAACTCTCAAAGCCTGCTCATAGTCATCTTTATAACAGCGCTTGAGATTGTCAAAATGCAAGCCACACGGGTTGCACACCGTCCCTATGATCTCCGACATCCGGTCAGGAGTTCTTCTCACGTGCCGCCACTGGGCTGGGGCTACTAAGTCTTTACAATGATCGCACGTACCCTCGCGACCAGCTCTCTTGAGCGGCCTCTTGGAAGGGATAAGCTTCTGTTCCTCTTTTTCCGGAGACGGAGAGGGCATTGTCATCTTGTGCTGTATTTTCGTTCTTGCATAAATGTCGATAGGGGCCTCTGACGGGACTGGGTAGGGAGGAGACACAAAAGAAAGCTTCTCTGACTTTGAAAACAGGGAGAAAACCAGGTTCATTGGTTTCCCCAGACTCTTAAGTGGCGGTAGCTTATATGGCGTAAACCCTTGATTCTTACCAGGGCTTTCTGGGGGAGTAGGAGGGGATCCGTGTGCCATAATTCGCCCGTCAAATGCTGTAGAGTCAATACCTTTAAGAATTGCCTCAATAGGAGGTAGACTAACGTTTCTGTAGCTTGGCTTCATGGGAACACGCTGCCAACGGTGTGTTGGTCTGTCATATGTGTGTGCATAGTAAACAGGTGGAGGGTCAAGACTATAGACCGGCATTTCTTGTAATACAGACATTGAGGCTTTTGTAGTTTATATAGGAAAGGAAAGGGAAATAATGGCAAGTTTAAGTATGGAAGTTATGCACAGGAATGGGAGAGCTCAGTGGGGCGCTTTGAACGCCATCTTTTTCGCGAATTCTTTCATTGAGCACATAGAAATCTCTTAGTATTCATGCTTCTTTTCTGGGAAGTCTGGTGTTATATGCTGTTCGAAAGGGGCGCAGCCGTTCGATTGATGACAGGCTCCGAAAAGCTGGCTCAAAAAAAAGCAAAAGAGTGCGCTATCCAAATCCGGGCTTCTGTCCTCGCAATAGAAGAAGGACACATAGGAGTGATTCTGTAATATTGTGAGAGAGAGTGGCGTTTTTGATTGTGAGGTGCGGTGTATAGGGGGATGTGGGGGCATACAGTTATTCAGTCTCAAAATTCAAACATAAAATGGTATCAGATATTGGAAAGTGGTCATTTTAATCTCTTCATTAGCTTTCTGTGTTTTCCTTACTACTCATGCAAACTCTAGGTTTGAGTTGCGATCTAGATGAGAGCTTCGAGATCGAAAAAAGTGATACTCAGATGTTAGTATATATATTAAGTATATCTAAACGCATTTCAGCTTATCTCTGATATGTGTGTAGCAATCTCCTGTCTCCCCATTATTGTACTTTATAGATTAATCATTTCGCAGACCCCTCTACGAGCGGGCTGACCTGACCGACTAAGTTGCTTGCTAGATTTTGTTGCTCAGATTCACAACTCTGAAGATTGACAACTTTGAAGATTCCTTACTTGTTCTTTGCTTACAGCATACACCTTACTCCGTACATTTCGTGGAAACAACACAAAAGATTTCGATAAGAGTAAAAAGAAATTAACAATTCTCATTTACAAATACATATTATTCACCTATATATGTATCTAGAGTCATCTTTCGATTTCATGGAATATCACACCAACTTGAGCATCTTTCGCCATCTAAAGGGCAACCGTATCTGGCTAGCGCACAACCACCCGGGTGTAGCAATCAGAGAATCTATAGATCGGAAGTGTGCTATCTGGTGTCTAATTTCTGGGGGGTTTTGGGAGGTCTCACTATATTTCCAGGTGAATGGAAGTAAAGAAATCCTGAGGCTTTAGAAGGGAGTCTTGAGACTAGCTCAGTACCTCTGCATCTGCTTTACAGAAACATATATGTGAGGCAAAATTTAGCGCAAATTCAATCTGAGCCATATCGCTGGGACCATCGGAGCTGTGAGTCTAAGTTTGGCGGGTTGTAAACGATGGTTATATTTGATATGGCGAGGACTTTATGGTCAGATGTAAACTATAGATAATCTGGATGTCGGAGCATATATTGTTTTGACTGTATCGGAGTATTACAGTATGTTCTGTGATCGCACATGCAAGCTATATCAAGAGCATACATTTTTCGTGCTACACTAATTCAATTTATCTGTTTTTTTCGATTTACTTTACGATGCCCATACGTATTTGATTCATACTAATATCAGCTCCTTGTAGGTGCTGTACTAAAACTATCAGCATTTTACAAGCAGCTTTGAGAACCACCTAAAACCCCACAGATACATCAGAACGATCTACAAACCTGAAATCGTGTTCTAAATTACAATGAAAATACAGAAGAATCAAAAAATTACCAAAATTTCACACTATGCTAATGTTTTACTTGTATTTGTGTGCGTGCGGTTAGACAAAGTCCAAACAGGTTGAAAGTTCTAGAAAACATTACATTCACATGAAAACAAAAGATCTAGAGAATAAATTGAAATGTAGTGAAACCAATGACTCCATTATATAGACCATTAGATAAATTCTGTTTCGCAGAGTTGTTCTCCGCAGAGTTTTCCTTGTGCTTATTTTTTTTTCCGATGAGCTGAAAAAAATTCCTAGTGAAAAATCATGGCCAAGAGAAAAAACACCCTCTCTAAAGGCGCTGAGCGTGCTAAAAAACAGCGTCTTGAGCAGGATAAAGCTCTTAGTACAGGATTTGGGACCACTGACCTTTCAGAGCAGCTGGAAAACGACCCTACAGACTCTGAGAACGAGGAGCCTGAGTATGAGAATGTCCCTAGAACCCTCGAGAAGAGGGTGAATACAGTAGAGGGTTTACCTATCAAAACAGCAGAGGGTAAGATCCAGAGGACTGTTATAGAACAGGAGGAAGAGGAAGATGAGGAGGAAGAGGAGGAAGAGAAAGAAGAAGAAAAAGAAGAAGAAGAGGAGGAGGAGAAAGAAGAAGAGTACACATACTCTGAAAATCTCACGGAGTCTGAAAAGCTCATTCAACTTCAAGAGGATATAGCTGAAATGGCAGAAAAGCTCACAGAAGCTCCTGAAGAGAATACCCCTGCACTCACGAGACTCCGCAAAATGGCATACTCCAAAAATCCGCTCACTTCTAGATATTCTGGGCTTGCCTTAGTAAGCATATTTAAAGCCATTGTACCTGGTTACCGCATTCGACCTCTCACAGAGACCGAGAAAAAGGAGCGTGTGCTGAAAGATGTAGCCAAGACCAGAGCCTTCGAAGAGAGCTTGCTTGCGAACTATAAGTCCTATATAAGCTTATTGAATAAAAACAGCCGACTTTTTTCAAAAAATCGGCCTGCCGCACGTGTGGCGGTCTCCACTTCGTGTGAGTTGCTAAGCGCACTCCACCACTTCAATTTTGCTGATGACCTTGTGAAAATTCTAGTTGGGTATGTGTTCCATTTCCGGGGCGAGTTGCCTAAAAGAAACGAAGAAGACGAGCTTGACGTGCGTGTTTTTGTGCGCAGTATAGCTGGATTAAAGAGTTTACTAGAAGAGGACTCTGTGTATGGAAAAGTTTCATTTGAGGTGTGCCGATCGATTCTGAAAGCCTTGAAGGCTAAAAAGTGGAAAGTTAATAAGGAGGTTGTTGGGTTATATCTTCACCTAGAGATACTCCTGGATTATGATCCGCAGAGCACGGCAGAGGAACGGCCGAAACTAAAGAAAAAAGACAGAGTGCATCTTTCTAAGAAGGAGAGAAAAGCAAGAAAAGAGAGAAAAGAAATCGATGAGGAAATGCGTAAGGCAGAGCTCCAAGTCAGCAGGGAGGAGAGAGACCGTAATCAAGCGGAAATCTTAAGGATTCTTCTTTCCAATTATCTTCAAATTCTCAAGACACGAAACGATCATTTAATGGCCACAGTTTTAGAGGGCTTGGCACAGTATGGGTTCATGGCAAATCTTGAGTTGATTGGAGATTTTCTTCATATACTCAAAGAACTCATTGAAGAGATAGCTGGAGGGTCCGACCAGCTTAGCGACCATCGGATCAAGCAGATCTTGTTTTGCATTGTGACTCTGTTCACGCTTATGGCGCATGGCAACAATAAGATACGGCTAGATATGCTGAGATTCGTGGACGTGCTCTACCAAATTCTCCCAGAAGTTTCTGTAGATCAGGAGATATCCAAGAGTATCAAGCTTTTGCTGCGTACGTTGGAGCTGATTTTTTTGAAAACGAAAAACACGACAAAAATCAGAAATCTCGCGTTCACAAAAAGACTCTTTGTGTTGCTTCTCACGACCAGCGAGAAGCCAGCGTTGGTATTACTAGACTTTGTGACTCGGTTCATCGATAAGGCCCCGGAGATTAAGGCTATATTTGGGGTGGAGGACAGGGTGGAGAATGGGGTGTTCGTGTTGGAGGCCGAGCATCCAAACCGAAGCAACGCCGAGGCAGCAACAGTGTGGGAGACGGCTTTGTTGGCGGAGCATTATTGTCCAGGGGTGCGGAAGGGGGTGAAGGGGGTGTTGGGGGGGGCGAGGGGAAGATGAAATAATTCAATCAATCGAAATCCAGGGAAGCGAGATTTGTTTGATATTTGTCTTTTTATTGGTTGTTGTTTTAATGAGTACTATAAAGATATATATACATCACATCCAAGTGTTTACTATGATGTGTTGTTCACCCTACAAGGAGCAGGGGAGGCCGGTGTACAAAGAACATTAGTTTATGCATCGCTCAATTCTCTATAAAATATTATCCCCTATGAAGTCATTCCTATAAAGACGAGATTGCATCGAGCGTTTATTCATGAGCTGTTAATTTGTAGAGTGGTTTTAAGTTGGATCGCAATATTTAAGGATCAGCTTGTTTGCAGCAACATATTCTAGCGTATGATAAAAATTAGAGCTTCCAAAGAAATGACTGACTTGAAGGTCAGTTTTATAGAATGTTGGTGAGACGTGACTTTTGAACTGTAAACTAACTGCAAGGCACGAAACTGTTTAGATGGCTCTAATCGCAAAGATCGTCAAACTGTCAGTATCCTGGCTACATACGCTTGGTTTAGTATAAAGAATTATACGATAAAAAGTATACGAGTTAATCCTTCAATATATACTTGTCATCAACTCTCCCTCCCCACTCAGTCCAGCTCCCATCGTAAACTCTTACATTTTCAAAACCACCTACCTCCAATGCAGTTTTCAAAATACACGCTGTGACCCCCGTTCCACAAGTGACTATAATTGGCTTACCTCCCACCCCTCTCTCCTCAAAAAACTCTCTCATTTTGCCAGGCACCAAAAAGTTTTTTTTCTCGTCCAAAACACTCGAAGCCGGCACGCTGATCGTCCCCGGGGCGTGACCAGAGGGTAACCCCGGTCTTGGCTCCGGATCCGTGCCCAAAAACCGACCCGAAGGGCGCGCATCAAGAATAGTGTATTCCCCAGCCTTCTTAGTGATGATATCAAAGTACTCTTCAAATGACACTACACTGTTCTTTTTGAAATTAGGATGACCATACAGACTAGCAGAGAGGCAGGAGGGGGAGTCAGCTATAGAAGTATCTAACGGATACCCTTCTTTGACATACGAAAGGAAATTATCTAACAAATATACACTCTGATGACTGAAAACGTCAAACATCCAGGCAGCCCTTGGAGCCGAGAAATTTCCTATTTGATCGTACAAAACAAGGGTGTCGGATGGTAGGATTCCTAGCTGATTCATATTTTTCTCAAATTGAGAAGGAGTGGGAAGCATGTGAGGGAGTGGCAGATTAGTATCTTTTATTGTGTCTATGTCTGCATACACCGCACCAGGAATTCTGAGTTTTTTATACTGTTCATAGCCTACAAGCTTCTGAGTTGGAAGGTACCAGGTTGCATCAATCGGTATGAGACGGGAAGAGGTTTTTAGGGTGGCTAGTTGCAGCGGGGTGATGAGTTTCATGGGAATCGTTGAAGCGTCAATTTATTGAACTATTTTTGATAAATCAATTGGTTGGCTAATAGGGTTAACCTGCCTATTGAGGACGTGTAGGTTTATTTGACTGTTTGATGATTCAATTATTGTCACGTGATGAGATGGCTGTTTTGATACATTGGTGGATCTTGGCGTACATGAAGAAAATTGTTTCCTTGTTCTCAGAACATGTTTATTAAGGCTGTAGGTATATTGTGTCGAAAATTGGAGATATCTTTGTTAACAAACTTTTGAGAAAATTTTGTTTCTTTGGTGTGTACGTCACGTGGTGAATGAGTAGACAAAGGTTGCTATGTTTGAGGGATTATTAAGGAGTATAGTAAGTCAAGAGTTCTGATATTTTGTGATACTATCACTTGCATTAGATATTATTGATGTGTTAAGTTTCAACTCCGTTTTTGTCAGAGAAAGCTGAGATTTATTAGCACCTTTGTTGAAATCTTTAGGTCGCAGTATTGTAATGTAGATCGCTTTTGAGTCCTCTTTAAATAGGAAATGTACTGATGGTATATTGGAATGTTACTTAAGTATCAGAGCCTGAGGTCACGGTTTCTAACTTGTGGTACAGTCAATTCAAAGCTTCACATAATGTCATTGGATATCGACAAAAAGAGAAGTTTCCAAAACTTTTCTCTGTTCTCTTTGCGGCTGCAAAGAAAAAGAGTTGTAGCCCAGTAGATGCGAAAACCTGTTTTTTAATGATCATTTCTCGAAATGACTTACAGTGATCAGTTATTACAGTCAATGAGACACTCTTACATTGAATTGGATACACGAGTACATTCATCCTCTTGTACACATTTGATTGTATACTAAGCCCCATTAATAATCGCAAGCGATCTTTTCAACATAAAGAAAAGATCAATCGATGCTTACAATATTCAGAAGTATACGTTCAACATAAAAACCAAAAGAGTAAAACAGTACCAATACTCTCCATACGCTATCTAAAAACAATCTTCGCCATCGCCACCGCCAATAGGTGAAAATCCTCATCCCTCCAAGCTAGCCTGCAAATGCTCATTGTACCGAATCCCCGCAACAGGCACTCTCCCCAAAACCCCCTCAATCTCCTCATACACCCCCAAGTCAATCTCTCTTACATTAGCGTTATCCAAAATGCGCTCCTTGTTAACCAGCCCCGGAATTGGAACAATAAGAGGAAATTTCTTCTTATCAGGGTTTTTTTCACTATTGTGAAACTTCACCCAGGCCAAAGCCAACTGAGGCAAAGTCAATCCCACCTTTTTCGCCACGATTTCGAGTTCTCCCTTCAAAATTGCATTTTTCTTCGCATTTTCCCCCTGAAACTTATCGAACGTAGCTCTCATGTCGCCCTCCTGTACCACAACACCCCCGAAAAAACCCGCTCCCATAGGAGAGTAAGCCACCAATGGAATACCAAGCTCAGCACACGCCTCGGCCACTCCATTGCTGAATACACCCCTCTCCCAGAAAGAGAGCTCATTCTCCACAAAAGAAACTTTGACCACTTTGGCCGCTTTTCTGATAGTCGCAGCACTCACTTCACTCAAAGAAATACCACCAATTTTTCCTGCGTCTACAAACTCTTGAAGATATCCCAAAGTTTCTTCAATAGGTACAGATTTGTCGACTCTCGCACATTCAAAAAAGTCAATCTTTTTAAGGTACTTGAGACAGTTCTCTACCGACTGCTTGATGCCTTCTTTGGATCCGTCAGGCTCAAATTTGACCAAATTGACACCGCCTTTAATACCAATAGAGATTTCATCTTTCACATGGGGATACTTGTCTATGAATGCCTGAAGGTACTTCAAGTTCAAGAAGTCTGGGCCATAAAACTCGCCTCCATTGAAAAACCGGCATCCAGCTTTGTATGCTGTGTGAAGTATCTCCACAGCTTCGGCTTCAGAGAGCGGCTCAGGCACCCACGTGATGCGCATTGTTCCGAATCCAACGGTATCTTTGTTAAGAGAAGGCATTTTATAAGATTGATTGTTTTAATTTTTAGATACTGGGAATGCTGCTTTTATATGCTTTTCAGAGTGGTATACTTCATATTCAACTCATGCATGAAACTGTCACAGGGCTCGTAACCCCGAGTCTTCGTAGCGGGATGGAGCCGGATTTAGGAAGGGGGTTTAACGGAGGCTATTTTCAATTAGTAATGAGTTGCTATGACTTTGCCGTATTCGGTTCGGATATAGGGTTAGGTTCGGGTAGGTTTTTTGGCTGTGTGGGTGGCGTCTTTGTCGTTTTAGGGCTTTGCACTAAGAGGGTGTAGATGGTGAACTTACAGAGTGAAAATTTGAACAGGGTGATTATGAAGGAGATCTCAGTATCTACACAAAATTTTAGGGCACGTTATCACTCAATGTTTGTCTTTATTTATGTTTTGAAGGCTTGAGCAAGCAGAATAGAGAAGCAATAAAGTGTCCATTGGGAGTGAATTGGGATGGAATTGGAAGCAAGTTTTGAATTAATGCTACTGAAGATAGATTTATTGTGAAAACTTGGTTACAATCAGATACATTGGTTCGCCTCAAAGATACCGTCTCAACAGAGAAGTTAGAGCATTTTGACGCTAAAGTGGTTTCTCTTGTGGAAAGTGTTCCCCTGATAGTGGCTATCTAGTAGTATGGAAGCACTGAAATTGTTATACTCACTCCCACTGTATATCGTATCATCAAACTCTCATGAGAGTTAAGTTCGCTAATGAGAAAATTGAAGAGAAGCCTAGTGGAAAAGCTTGTCCTTTTATCGAAATAAGACTATTCAGAGTCTAGCAATACTCACATAAGCAATTCGGAGCACAGTGTTTTGACTATGAATAACGTACACTCGAATAGTATGTTGCCCAACGGCTATAAACACAGATATCAACCCAAGGAAGGTTCTCGAAGTCATAAATATCTGAGCTAATGAGGAACCGAAGACACCTGAATGCGTACCTACAAGATAAGAGTTGATAGGAGACAGGTGATATCTGATTGATATTTGAGACCCAGAGCACCAGGTGTACCGAAATTAATGAACTGCTTAAAAAGTAGGTAGAAATGCACCGGGATAACTAGAAGCTGCAATCAAGACTCAGGGGGCATCGAAACAGAAGTTGGGGGAGCACCCCGACAGCAAGACCGAAAGTGTTGAGAAGCTCGTTAGCCCTATGGAGAATCTATTGAGCTTACTAAGCTGTATTCATCCTTAAAAACTTGCAAGATTGAGCATGGAAGGAAAGATAAAAAAAAGAGGGTGACAACGGGTGAAAAGAGTAAAGTATAGGCATTCTTCTCCTAAAGTTATGAAAGGGGATGTTATGTTCAAAAATGAATCTGTGTATAGTACCGCTGTAGGTGTTTACATCCACTACCTAATTTTATGGTAATCTCACGTTGTATGTTGTTTTATTGCATCTTGTCTATACAGAGAGTATCGATATTTTATAAACTGTAAATAACTACAGTACAGTTAGATCTAAACCTTTCCAGTTGAGAATTATGTATTCGCACCAGGATTTTCATTACGTTCTTTGTAAAGGCCGTCTCACGACAGTGAACATTCACAAACGAACGATCATGAACCAGCATCAAATACAGAACAGTCATTGATTCCTATAATCAAAAAAAAAAAATTCCTTCAAAAAGGGATATATTTGAAATACAAACAAACAAACGTCAACACCTTAATTGTATGAACACACTCACATATAGATAGATATAAGACTTTGCTTCGGGTTCACCGAAACTTCTAACCGCACCACAAAAAAATCACCACCAAATAAACAATTTCACCACCACCACCAACAAAACCCTCCATCAAAAGCCCCTTCAAACTCATCAATTTCCCACAAATTTCCTCCAAATCACAAACGAATGTTTTCGAAACCACAAATAAATGCACAGAACCCCCCCAATCCCCCTCCCGCACCTCAGGCCACGATAGATGGTTCTCCCTTTGGCATCGACTTTAGTGCGCGCACCATTACCTCGATGCCTCCACCGCTTGTCGCGCAGGATTCTTCAGACCGCACAAAGCGCAGAACGCGCACACGCCCTCCCGTGGCGCGTGTGAAGCCTCCTGTGGCGTCTGATGCACGCAGCGCACTCACACCATTTGACGCCGTTGCGTACGCT
The DNA here is from genome assembly GCA_031124835.1 of Saccharomycopsis synnaedendra. Classification (NCBI taxonomy): domain Eukaryota; kingdom Fungi; phylum Ascomycota; class Saccharomycetes; order Ascoideales; family Saccharomycopsidaceae; genus Saccharomycopsis; species Saccharomycopsis synnaedendra. The sequence continues at coordinate 68,584 of JASTUD010000001.1, forward strand.
AAAAACTTCCAATTCACCCCCTCGTTTTCTATAGGTGCCACGGCGTATACGCCTCCCAAAGAAGGACTTAAAAACGCGCAACAGAGTGACATTAAACGGCTTATATTAGATCCAGAAGTGTCTGCGGCCAAGCGTCGCAAACTCGCATCTGGACGCAAGGAGTTTGCATCCCAAACCAAGAAAGCGCCGCCCTCTCAATCTGAGCCCCGCAAAACGCGATTCTTGGGTTTTGGTCTAAAACAAATAAAGGCGGTTTTGGGGCCTCTGGAGCCCATAAAAGCTCCCCAAAAAGCCAATGTTGATTTTGACGTTTCAGAAAAAGGGTATTGGTGCTCTCCACCCGTCTCAGTGCTTTCAAAGTTGCCATACTCAGAGCTTTGCTGTGTCGAGAATTTTGTGGTTGGACGCAAGAAATACGGGCAAATTGCTTTTGAATCGGCAGTGGATCTTGTTCCTTTTGCCAAGGCCGGAAGCTCGTCGGCAGATGGGTTACGTAAGCTGCTTTTGTTAGAGGGGGAAGTGCGTTTCCTCGAAAAAAATGTGGTACAAGTGTATACAGATGAAAACAACAAAGCTCCAAGGGGGCAGGGGGTGAATGTGCCCGCGGTGGTTACTTTGGAAGGGGTGTTCCCCAAGGGTGTGGCAAGGGAAGACTGTAAAGATTACCACTACCAAAAGTTGATAGGTCGTTTAAAACGCAAAAGCAAGCAGGAGATGGAGTTCGTCAATTACATCATGGATAGCGGAAGCTGGGCTTTTCGTGTCCCGCATTTCAGTTTTTGGGGGTTGATTGATGATGAAGATGATGAGGATGATGGGGATGATCAAGAAGAGTTGAAGAGGGGATTGAGTGGGGGAATTGGGAAGGAAGACATTAGCAAAGGAACTGAGTCTAATCTTACTAAGGGTATTACTGATGTTGGAATCGGTAGTCGTTCAAGTACCGGTACTGCTGCTATTGGTCATTCCAGTAATGAGAATGCCAAGTCCGATGGTGTTGACATCACCTCTGTGGGCAGTTCTAGTGGTGCTAAAGTTGGTGACGATGCTGTTGTTCTCGCCCAACAAATCATTCAAAACATGAAATCCCGCAAAACCAGTGACAAAACCCCTCTCAACACTCCCGAAAAAGCCCTCAAAAAAGCAAGAAAACTGGACTATGACCGCCTCACCCAAAAGAAGCCAACCCTGTTCCCCGGAGCTTGGACTTTTGATTACGGAGCGGAGTATGAGGAGGAAAAAGATGAGGCTGATGAGGTTGATCAAGAAATTGACGGTCAGCTTACTCAGCTAGCTATTGATGAAGTTGAGCTGGTTGATGCTGCTGCTGGTTCGAGTGCCGAACTTACTAAGAAAACAAGTCAGTTGACTGATGTTCGCACTAGTGGTGATTTGATTAACAATCAGGCTGTTGGTGCTGCCACTACTAGCAAATCTACCAGCATCACTAGCAATGTAAACTCCAACGGCAACCCAACTAATGAACCCATTCTCAGCGATCATAACACTCAGTTGGACAAATTGGAAAGTCAGTTAAACCAACTTGACGAATTGGATAGTCAGCTAGAAGTTGAACTTGAAAACGAGTCAAGTGAAACAGACTCTTTCTCTGAAAAAATATATGAACCCCTCGACCTTACCCAATCAGATTTCGATATCCTCACAGTCCACCCAGACTCTCAAATCCCAGAAATCCCAGACTACACTCCTTGGGAACAAGTTTTCAGACTCTGTGAAACTGAAGGTGAATCATCGGTATTTAACCCAAAGCTTCAACAAAAAGTACTTAAAAACGCTCCTAAATTACCCTATTATTCGGCGCCCTCCCAGCACAGATCGTTGGCTTATAAAGACATAGATAACGCTTTATTCAAGTCCCTTAACACAAAGATTGAAAACTATACCAAAGCCAAAAAGCAACTCAAATTAAAAGGCAAATCTTTTGTTTCTTTCGATCACGGAATCCTCATTTCCCAACTGGGAAAGTTGAATCCCTTTTCTGTTTCTCCAAGTGATTCGGTGTTTGAGTCCCACTTCCGCAGGGTAACTCTTGGTTCTAGAAAAAATGGTTACCCTGAAGTAGAGAAACTACCTGAGCTTGGTTTCGGCGTGTTGAAGGCTTCAGAAAACCCGAAATTCTGGGACTTGGCGAGCCGATTGTGCGACCAACTCGACGACGCTGTCTTGGACGCATATTCTGGCAAGTCACGTGAACATGTGACCAACCTCACTAGATTTGAGTTGGTCAAAGAGTGGTTTTCAGAAAGCGTCACAAACGAAACAAACAAACATTTCCTGGACGACTCTTTCAAAAACACGTTTCTCCATCTTTGTCAAGGTAACATTGAGCAGGCCTCTGAGGCAGCGTTGGGGGGGGGTAACCCTCACTTGTCGGTGCTTGTAACCATGCTTGGCCTGAATAACGGGGGAGTGAAGTTCGGTGCACTTAAGCAGCTCAGAGATTGGGAGAAGAACGGAGAGAGTATGTATATATCAAGCTGGGTGATCAAGATCTACAAGATTTTGAGTGGAGACTTTTTGGGAGGGGAGTATGATGTGGACGTGGGGGAGGGGTTTTCATGGCGTGTAGTTTATATGTTAGTTTTGATGTATGGAGATTATGAGCGGAATTTGACGGAGTTAAGCGCTGAATTTGTGGAGAAGTATAGTGGAAATGAGGCGGAGTATTTGTTGGTTAGAGCTGCTAGTTTGAGGGCTAAAACAGTCCAATCAGATTCCATTAAAGAAGTACTTTACAAATTGGGCAGTGGTGGGAAGAAGATTGACTATAGTGTTCCTTTCTATGTTTTCATCACGCTATTCTGGAATACCTACTTTTTGGACTCAGACCTCAAAAAGTATGGTGACCAACTTTGTTTGGCGTTCATAGATCAGCTTTTAGCTAGTGGAAACTGGACCTATGCATTGTTTATCACCATGCATTTGGAGAGCGACGAGTTAGCTAAAAAATACATTGACGAGCTTATATATCAAAACATCACCAAAGTGGTGGATTTCTCTGAAAATGTTTTTACTTCGGGGAAGTTGGAATACATGACCCAAACGTATAATCTCCCTAGCCTGCTAGCAGCCTCTGCAGTGGCCATGAGATACAGATACACAGGCGACTATATAAACGAGGCGTACGCTTTGATCGAGGCGGATAACTGGGGAGAGGCGTCACGTGTGGTGCTACTGAGAGTGGCGCCGAGTGCGGTTATCAAAGGAGGGAAGTATCTTGAAGAGCTTTTGAAGTTGGTTTTGGTGTTTCCACAGGACATCCCTGGATTGTATACTATGGAGGAGTGGTTGCTGGGGTTGGGTGTGTATAAGCACTATTTGTTGTTGAAACAGGGGGAAGGGGGGGACGATTATAGCGCTGCGATGATGGGGAGTTTGGCGTTGGGCTTGAGGGGGTTGAAAAGAGAGAATGAGGGGGTGGCGGTGGCGGCGGGTGTGATGGGGGGGTTGGTAGAGAGGAGGGCGTGGGAGTTTGGGAGGAGGGATCTAGTAGAAAGGATCAAATAGCGAGCGAAGCGAGCTATCTGTCCTCTCCACAAAGAGCGAATGATGGGCGAATCAAGTTATATGATTTTGTCAATAGACTCACTTCTGTCGTTATTTTATGGTTTTAATCGAGACATGAACCTGTTTCACTCTCAGAACTCCCGTTTCTCAAAATGTTAGACTCATTATTAATTCATGACCTTTTTTCTAAGTGTATAGTATGTATTGTGTGGAATAGCAATTTTTCAATCAAACGAGACAGACAAGACACTTTGTGTTTCCAGCGGTTTGAACCAATCATTTTTGACGTTGGGCTTATACTCTGTTTCAAAGAGGGGAACTGTAGACCAACAACACACTATTCCGGATTATTCATCCCTGGAGATTGTCAGACTCAACACACGATAGCTGTTCCAAAACAAGAGTTTGAAGAAAAGATGGCAGAGTTTTAGAGAGCCCTATGAACTTTAGCTCACAGAAACAGCCACTAACTTTGCAGTCAAGGTTTTCAGAGAAATCCCCCTCTTCAGAGGTGTGACCTCAAAGAAGATTTTGAAGTTTGAAGTTTGGGTTCGGTATCATGTTAATCAAAGCGAGGACATTAGTTTTTCTAGGCCAATGGAGTAGGTGGTGCCCTTTAGAGTTTCTTTGTATCGGGTGATTAATACAGAGAAAACACAATACACTGTAATCTGAGTGAATCTTCTTTCGATTAAATCAGATAAATGCCTGATGCAGGCAGAACTGTTTAACCCAATGGTTTGGTCTCTATATTCAAAATTTCAAGATCTCACATACGAGAGACTAACACAGGCGGCAGAGAGCCTGGCCTTTAGTTTCAGTAGTAAGAAAAAAGGCACTATCCTCTGATCTCTTAGTTTCAGATTCTGGAGTGTTTGAGGACGGATGACCTACAAAGTTGGTGTTCGAATTCATCAATCATTTAATACGAAAAGTACTAAGCTAGCCTCCATAAAGACTCGAGAACATTAAAAGAGTCGAGGTTCAAAGAAAAAAACATTTTTGTTTATTTTGAGCATCAAGATGACTCCTGCAACGGGTACATCCAAGATAAGTCACAGAAAACATTGAAACTATCGCATACTAAAGTAATTATTATCTATCTGAAGTCCAACCTGAAATACTCACCCCAAAGCCCTCCCAAACTTACCCCCCTTCCCTCCATTGCACCCCCCATCATCACCTTGTTGAACCTCTCTACCATCCCCGCCACAACCTCAAAAAAAATAGCCCTTTCCCCCACCTCTTCCTCCAGAAATGGGACATCAATACTATACAAGCTTACATGCCAGTCCTTTTTCTCCAAAAAATCGCACTTGTTGAAGTCACTCACCTGCTTCACTAAGTCCACAAAAAAAGTACACTCTGGAAAAGATTCTGGTGCTACTGGGGCGGCGATATATAACTTATCAAAATGCTTGGCCGGAAGAAGTTCGTAGTCACTCTTTTTGACCTTTATGGGAAACTCCAGACTCACAAACTTGCCTAGTTCTTCAGGTAGCAAGTGCAGAGCCAATTCTGGAGAGTTTCCCTTCCTGTAATATCTAAACTCTTTGATTATTGAGACTAGCTCTTTGAAAGGATCTTCTCCACCGGGCTGTACTGTGACTTCTCCTCTGGTAAGCAGAATATGAGGCATTAACCGTGTTTTATCTCTATGAACTGCAGAGAATTTTAGTTTGTCGATCCTTCTATTGAATTCTGGGACATTTACTATATCTTTGCTCAAAAATTGGGAAGCATTTGGCAACTTCTGCCTCTGTTTGTAGAAATAAGATTGGGGGGTTTGGACCTTAGCCACGATCAGCTCAAGCTTCGACTCTGTAAGCATGAACTCTTTGAGAGCTACTCTTTCGTTTAACATGGAACATGCTCGATCTAGCGACTCACGGGCTTTTTTGTTGAAGCTGAGACCTATGTAGAAGTATACTCTTTTTGGTTCCATGCTGGGAATTTGGGTGTAAGAGTCAGACACTGAGATTAAAGATTCTGAGTCGGAAGAAGAGTCGGACTTGTAGTCCACTAGACTCATAGAAGAGTGACTGTGGATGTATGTCGATGTGTACTGGTATGTGCTTGGCTGAAAAATGACTGCTAAGCGCGCGCGCTATCCGGGAGATTTGGTATTCTCCATGCTCTATCCTATACATTATATGTGATAGATTTTTGACAAATCGCGACTGTAATTTGTAAGGACTATGATTCAATGGTGAAAGGCTTTAATGGATAGTCGAAGATCGGTTCTCTATGGAAAAAGGATCTACTCATTTCACTGCACACGAAGATGAAAAACTACAGAAAGCCGGTAGATGTGACTTGTTCATTCATTAAGGGGGAACAGTCTATCTTCCAAAGCATATATAAAAAAGTTACGTATACTTTCGCTTTGTTAGTTTGTATTTCAATAAATTGTAAAGGTTATCTCTGTATTGTAGGGAAATTCGAAAGCTGTTCCAACCTTGTGAATACTAACTGATGACCTATCAGACATACGTTATCACTTTTCCACTTGTTCTCATCATCCCTTTGATAAGATTCAACTGACTTGAGAGAATCTAACAGCTTATTGTTCATACAACACACAATCTACGCTATAAAACAAAGTTTTTATTCACTTGACCTCACTGGCTTATAAATAATGGAGTCTCTGACATCACTTGCTCGTGATATTTCTGGTGGAGGGCAATCATACCATATACCAATGGCTAAGCTCGTGATATCCGTGAAGCTCGTGAAATCCCACTAATCCCAGCCAAAAATACTTGCTTCGCCCGCGATTAGTGAGAATGTCTCAAATCCTTTTGGCTCGTCGCAACAACCTTCTGGTACTTCACCGCATTCTTCATAACCATCCCCTCGCTTAACTCACTCACATATGTTCTGTAAATCTCCTGCCATGGCGTCTGGCTCTTAGGGTACTTGTAAGGAAGCATGGCCCCCCGTCTCTTGCTAATCTCCTCCTCAGAAATCATAATATCGCAACGACGCTTGTTCAAGTCCACCCTGATGACGTCGCCGTCCTTGAGAATGGCCAAGTTACCTCCTGTAGCAGCCTCGGGACTCGCGTTCAAAATACTAGGGGACCCTGCTGTACCACTCTGGCGACCGTCTCCAATGCATGGGAGCTCTTGCACCCCCTTTTTGTACAAGTGGGATGGAGGGGCCATGTTGACCACCTCTGCAGCTCCTGGAAACCCTACAGGACCTGTACCTCTGATTACAAGAATAGACTTTTCTGTAATGTCTCTGGTTTCAATAGTATGGTGGTAGTCTTCAGGACCATCGAAAACAACACAAGGCCCCTCAAAAGCATTAGGGTCCGCTGGGTTTTCGAGATATGTCTTACGGAAATCATCGCTGATCACAGACGTCTTCATGATGGCCAGGTTGAAGAGGGTGCCCTTGAGATGCAAAAAGCCTGCATTCTCCATCATAGGCTCTTTCCACAGCTTCACCACTCTTCTGTCCCAAGAGAACTTCCCAGTAGCTCTCTCTCCCCATGTCTCACCTGTCACCGTCAAAGCTTCTGGGTGTGGAAGCTTCTTGGCGTCAATAAGCTCGGCCATCACAGCCGGAAGACCACCTGCTCTGGAGTACTCCTCACAAAGCCAGGTGCCAGCAGGCTGGATATTTACCAACAAGGGCACTTCGAACCCAGTCTTTTCCCAGTCATCATTATTCAACTCGACGCCCACATGCTTGGCGATCGCGTTCAAATGGATAGGCGCATTCAGCGACCCTCCAATAGCCAGATTAGCGGCAATAGCATTCAAAAAAGCCTCTCTGGTCATGATGTCACTCGGCTTGATGTTCTGGCGGGTAAGCTCCACGATCCGGAGGCCGGTCTTGTACGCACACTGGCCTCTTTCTCTGTAAGCCGCGGGAATGGCGCTGCCGATCAGCATCCCCAAAGCCTCGGCCATGGCGTTCATCGTGGATGCGGTGCCCATGGTGTTACAATGACCAACCAGAGGCGCCAGCAGAGACACAATGTCCAAGAACTGTTCGTAGTTGATTTCTCCAGCGCTGAATTTCTTACGCAGCTCCCACACGATGGTACCGGACCCCGTAAGACGCTCCTGATGGTACCCGTTGAGCATAGGACCAACGTTCATGCTGATAGCAGGAATGTCAATAGTAGCAGCAGCCATGAGCATCGCAGGTGTAGTTTTGTCACAGCCAGTAAGGAGGACTACACCGTCGATAGGATACCCAAAGAGAGCCTCCACAAGCAGCAAATACAGAAGGTTTCTGTCAAGAGCAGCATTAGGCCGTTTTCCTGTCTCTTGGATTGGATGGCATGGAAACTCGAGGGGGGTTCCTCCTGCAGCCAAAATACCGTCTCTGACTCTCTTGGCGAGCTGGAGATGGTGTCTGTTGCACGGCAGAAGGTCGCTCCCTGTCTGTGCAATCCCGATGATTGGCTTTGTAGGGTCAGTGATCTCGGGAAGAGAGAGACCCCAGTTGAGGTACCGCTCAATGTGAATAGCTGTAGAGTCTGGGGCATTTGGGTCGTCGAACCAGTCCCGGGAACGAAATCTCGCGGTCTTCTGGATCGGCTTGTTGGCTTTTATTTGAGCCTCCAACTTTTTGATTTTGTCCTGAGCCGCTTTAATTTGGGCCAGGGCGTCTTCAAGATTTTTAGGTGAAAAATCAAGCTCCTCGGCCGATTGAGCCGGGAGCTTGCCGTTCTCACGCTCAGCAGCACCACAGGTGCATCCCTCACAAGCCATTTCTGAGGTGAGTGGGCGTGCAAAGGTTTATATAAGATTGGATGCGTGCCCCGCAAAATGTGGGGGCAGATGGGCAATTGAACTGAGAGAAATTTATATCGTGTATCTTCATACAGAAAAGGTGGATTTTTATCAATAATTTCAAAGTTGACTTATTGTTGAGAATAGGCATATGGTGTTATTCTTCAATATCTCAAAAACACACAGAATCCCCATTTTTCATCTTATCCCAAGTCTTGACAGCTCTCCAATAAAAAACTGCTCGAATGTCATGCATGCCAAATGGCATAGAGAGGATGCGGTCATTTATAAAAATTTCGTATAATCGTAAGATTGTGTTTGAAGATCTTCTATTTTTCTACATGATAGTATTTTTGTTTAGGTGTATAATCTCTGTTCAAAGGGCACTTCATCTTACCTTTTGTCTGCCTCATTCAACGGTTTCTTGAGTGTGGGGGCGGCCCCCACGCTAGCGTGGGGTAGTAGGCTATTGTGACTGAGCATATCTTTATAGCACATAAAACCACTGAAATTTCTATTAAAGTGAGCTTCTCAGCATGCTATGTCACTAAAGTAAGTACGAGTAGTTACGTCCTGATCGTAGTTCCTTCATTCAGCTTATGGAACCCAAAAGCCTGCACACGCTGCAATAGATATCTTTCCAATTGCATACGGTTGATTTGAATCAAGTTCAAATGACTTCGGTTACGCGGAGTTGATTGGGTACCGTTAGTATACCAATGATTGATCAGGATTGTTCAGGGTCTGGCTCCGCTATCGTATATGGACGTTACCGTATTTGTGCAATCTCCTTGATATATACAGTATTATAAACTGTCTTTGGTGGATCAAGTATTATTTCAATTTTGAAGTGACATGACATGTTTGAAAACATGTTTACTGAACTGTGTTTGGTGACTGCTTTGCATACTTGCAGAGTTGTAGAGGACGTAAGACGTTATTAAAATCCTTATCTGAAAATTATTCTGTTTCGTATTTTGAGGAAATGCCTTGAAAGCGGATTGTTCTAGTTAGTTTACTCGTGAAGGCTTGCTCACCCTTTTCAACCTTATGAGGTAGTCTGAGGGTACTGTACAAATCTCAAAAATGCGAGACAGATCTGTGATAGAATTCCTTTATTTGCTTCAGAAGATGCTCTGAAGTTTGGCTAGTTAGAAAGAAAATCTTTCTTCACAGTCCTCACTACAGTACGATCTTTGTAGCTAAGTAGCCTATGCTTTTTTAGTTTTTTAATGTGTGTATAAACATCAACTATAGACACTCGAGTAAATAAAGTATGACTCAGCAACCTAAATCACCCTAGCTGTCATATATCTGAGTCCAATAGCATGTCCCAGTACAATGTGCCTGTACGCTACTTTTGAAATGTAACTTTTAGTGCAAGCTCTTGCTAGAGACATGTCGAGATGATAGTTGAAGCTATATAGATACCTACAAGCAACATTAATTATCCATTATCCTAACCTGGGAATTACTGTATCCACATGAGCTTGTAAACGCGATCAACGGAGCTTCTCTCATTTCTCAGCTTTCTATTCTTGATATTGTATCTTTTCAGATACTGTATCACAAACTACTTGGGTACACGCTCGCTCCAAAACATCTTATACAATCATTACTTTATTGGAAAAACCAGTGCACCTGTCATAATCTTCCTCTTGGCTTTCTAAGAGATAATTTTGGAGAATAAAAGTGATTTCTGGGCTTCGGGAACGAGTTGGGTTTTGCTGATCTGGACATTGGATTGTGCAGCACTAAAGAACACAGTCTGTATATAAGCAGTGGTAGAATCTTCCAGTAGATGTGATTACGTTGCGTGGAATCTTCTAGGTGTAGCTGCAGATCTTGTCTAGACTTGGTAGTTTGTGTGATTTCCGAAGGCGAAGTCTGACAGTTAATGAACATGAACATTGTTTAGTTTTAATAAATAATGATTCACAATGTCTATATACGGTATAGTAATATATTTGATGGGTGAGGTAGCGTTAACGTGTGTCAAAAAAACTTCACAATATTAAGTGAACACAAGGGGTAGGCACAGAACGTAGTAATCAGATGACTCGAGTTATACGATAAATCCAGAAGAACGAAAATTACTCCCGAATATCCCACTTTTGATTCTCGCTCAGCCTATAGACGACCCTCTGTATTACAGGGGGTGAACTATATGGAACTACAACGAGCCATTTGACCTATAAGCTGGTGTGAAGCGCACAACTGTACCTTTCGGTTATTACATACAGTCTGAATGATCAAAATGAGCATTAACTGTATAGAATTAAAGCCCTTAGTCAAACATATCCCGAGGGAACCAGCACGGCCTACTCTGTAAACTATCAGGACAACCATCCCACAGAGTTTGAATAAATCAGCTCACTGACCGAAATCATAAACAAAAATGTCGTCAAAGTAACCGACTTCTACAAATCTAATAGCAATCGTATCTCCCGTCCTTAGTAAGAAGAAGAAAGCAACACCACTATCACACTATAGTAACAGAAACATTATACACGTGTCAAAATTGGATCATGAACTACGTCTAAAGTATGCAATCTTCCAGAGCATCATGTATACCAAACAAGGAACCTGTAGGCTGCGTCAACAACAGTAAAGCACATCTACAACGACTGAACATATACAACTAGTTGTGACTAAATACAAACTAATGCGGGTCTAATAAATTATCTATTAAGCGAAGTTTTTTGGCTAAGCTATTGTAGTATCAACCTATCACAAGAATGTATGACAGCACTACAGTTACTACAAACAAATCAGTAGAATACAGATCAAGAATCACGGAAACACTACAAAGTCATCATAAAGCCTTTTATCAGTTTTTCATCGCTTCGCTCATAGAGATTTGCTCTCACGCATTACATAATATCACAAGTCAATTAATCCGCAATCTAAACCCACGTACCAAAATCCTGTTGATAAACAATTGACTGGACTAGTGCTACCAAACAATCAAACTACGCTACGTGAGTATCCAAATGTTTACATTGATAGATCGAGGGTGTTCATACTGAGGTTATGATCTGCTGTGGGTGTTCATACTCATCATGCTCATCATACCTTTCCTACCCATTAAATCATCTACTTATTTATCATTGTGACCTTTCATCTTGTTACCTTATCCTCTGGCCATCATGCCATGTGATTGTATCACGTATATACGCGTATATCCTCATCCTTTGATAGATACACCCTACTTACTCCCCCACTAGAGGCTACATGTTGTAAGATGAAAACGGATCAACCTTATCTTGATTTCTTTCAAACTTTCCTTATGTGATCTTACATATAGTGAATAAGCATTAATATATATTATTAATCTATTTGATTTACTATAACGAAATAGCTCACTAACAAGTAATTACCCATCAACCCCGAACCCAATAAAACCACTCACCTTCCCCCGCGCAATAAAAGATAGCATGACCATGCAAGAAGCACCCCCCCTCGACCCCCCCTTCTCCCCCCTCGATCCCGAATACACCACTATCGCCACAGCCCAGTACACTTGGCCCCTTCCTCCCCTTCCCCCCGATGCCACCAAGATCGCACTGCCTTCCTTCCAATGCGGCCCCCACGAATTCCAGATGCTCATCTTTCCCCGTGGAAACGGACTGGCGGGCCAGGTGGCGGCATACCTCGCCCTGAAGAGCGAGTGTTGCGCACAGTTTGCTCTCGTGCTCCATGAAGGCACGCGCCCCGCAGTCCAGAGCCGCCTGCACCACCGCTTCACCCCACACGAGCCAGACTGGGGCTTTGGCTCGTTTGCCGCGCTCTCGGAGCTCGGCGCTCTCAAAAAACCCGCACTTACGTGCTACGTGCGCGTCCTACACGACGCAACCGGCGTTCTTTGGCACACGTTTGTAGGATATGACCTGCGTAAATCAACAGGCTGCGTAGGGATAAGAAACCAGGGGGCTACATGTTACTTGAACTCTCTTATTCAACTGTACTTCTTCACCCCCGTATTCCGTAGGCTGGTCTTCCAAATCCCTCCCCAAGACAACGCCGTAGCCCGCGCTCTTCAGCGTCTCTTCTATACCCTCTTGACTGACTCGCTGGCAGCCGACACCGGCGAACTTACTAGATCCTTTGGTTGGGATGCTGCAGACAGCTTCACGCAACATGACGTGCAGGAACTCAACAGAGTGCTTATGGACCGCCTCGAAACCGCCATGAAAGGAACTCCAGCTGAAGACGTGCTTCTGAAAACGTTTGTTGGCCAGATGAAACTGTATGTGAAATGTGTAGACGTAGCATATGAGAGTGCCCGAGTAGAAGACTTTTGGGACATCCAGCTCAATGTAAAAGGCCTTAAAGGCTTAAAACAGTCGTTTGAAGCTTACGTGGCCACCGAAACTTTGGATGGTGAAAACAAATATGACGCCGAAAAATATGGGCTTCAAGTTGCCCAAAAAGGTGTGGTTTTCCAGACCCTCCCAAATGTTCTTCACCTTCAGCTCAAACGGTTTGATTATGACTTTGAAACCGACGCCATGGTCAAAGTTAATGACCGCTATGAGTTCCCAGATCATATAGACCTCCGCCCTTATGTAGAGAACCCCACCGAAGACTGGGTCTACGACCTTTATGCGGTTCTCATACACTCAGGAGATATCACTCTGGGACACTATTATGCGGTCATTAAACCGGGGACCGAGGAGCCGTGGCTTAGGTTTGACGACGATCGGGTAACCAGAGTTACAGACTCTGAAGTATTTGAGCTGAACTTTGGGTGTGCCAAATTGGCGCCCGAGTCGCTCAAGCAGATGCTGCGTGCACAGTTTGCTGAATACCAGCTTCGGCGGCAGACGCTGGCGTACATGTTGGTGTACTTCCGTCGGTCAAAGCTTGTGGAGGTGCTCACTCCATTTGATGTTGAAAAGGACGTACCTGTAGAGATCTCGGAGGGGGTTCGCGTAGAACAAGCTCAGGCTGCGGCCCGCAGAAAAGAGCGTGAGGACGCACATTTGTATGTGCGGACCAGCCTCTATTCGGGAGATCGCTTCAGGCTGTATCAGGGGTTTGACCTTGGTTGCAACCGGACCTACACCCACCGATGGAACCAGGCTGTTTATGAGTCCCCCGGCGAGTCTCTTGTAAGCTGTTCTCCCTCTCAAAATGCCCCCCCAGACGTTGGTCGTAGACTTCGTGTTGAGGCCATAGGACAGATGTGTGATGCAGCTCTCCTGGGCGCGCCTCAGTACTCGCGTCTCTGGCTCATGGCGCACCGGAGGAACGAGACTACGCGTCCTGATGCGCCTGTCGGGTTGGTTGCGACCGAATACGAGCCGGGCAGTCAGCTTTCGGCGGGGGCTATGCCGCGCGACACGCCACTCGAAGCAGTAGTACAAAAGCTTGTTCTGAACAAGCACCACGGGCTCTTTTTCTGGATTGAGGACGCGCGGGAGGATATTTTGCACCTTTTCCGCGTGTTCAACCGTCCTTCAGCGTTTGAGAAGATTCCTAAACACTATATTGGTCTTCAGAGGGTTATGGAAGGATATAAAGAGCTCATTGGGAATTCCAATAGCGAGTTCTATCCTCCTGAGCTTCAGAAGAACGAAATTCTCGTGCTTTTGAAGTACTTTGACGTGGCCAACCAGACCATGACCGGGCTCGGACACGCCGTGGTCCTGCGTGACGCTAAAGTTCTGAGTATATTGCCGGGGGTGGGGGCGTTCTTAGGGGTCCCAGGTGAGAGAGTTGGAGAAATTTGTGTTTATGAAGAGGTGAAGCCAATGTCTGTGGAATTGATTGGTGTAGGCAAGTCTTTTGCAGAAAATGAGTTGCAAAATGGAGACATTCTTGTTGTCTCATTAGAGAGAATGTCAGGGTTCAATGATCGGGATATACTTCCTAAAGTAGACTTGGAGGGGAACTTAGAGAAAGGTTTAAAGAGCCTTGGAGATGTGTCTCTTCAAACTGTGGTGGAAAACAGAGACAAGCTCGTAGACAATGTACTTGTAAAATGCAGTACAGCCCTGGACTTTTTCCGGTATCTTCGAACAAGAGTACACATAATCATTGGTCCTCAAGGAGAAAACCCAGTATACGAGTTTTGGGTGGGTTTAGACACTCTGTATCTGGAAATAGCTGAAGCTGTGAGTAAAAAGAGTGGTGTAGAAGCCGCTAAAATTCGGCTTTTTGTGATGCCTGGGCCTCATTCCCAAGGAATACCTTTGGGAAGCTCAGACCGTATAAGCAGGGTTATAGGCAACAAGTTCAATAACAACAAGACTGTTCAATTTTCTTACGAGGCCCTCAGTATGCCTGTAGCTGAGCTCGAACTGATGAGAGCTGTAAAGGTGGGCTACTTCCCTCAAGGGGTTTTACACGTGCACAGCCACGAGTTTTTGGTGCCTGGGGACGCGAAGGTGGGCGACGTTATTAGTCAGCTTGCTGAAAAGGTTGGTGGCTTGGGAGATCTGTTAGATATGTGGAGAGTTCAAAGCCAGCGGATTGTAAAGACGTATAACGTAGAGGAGTCTGTAGAGGCTATTCCGGAGAAGAGTGTGTTATACGTACGAGCTCTTCTGAAGGAGGAGGAATATGAGGGCTTTGGAGAGGGGGGTAGGGGGGGCAAAAGTGGAGAGAAGTATGTGATACAGGTGGTGCAATTTTCCAAGGAGCCACAGCATTCACACGGTGTTCCATTTCACTTTGTGTTGAGAAAGGACGAGAAGTTAGGAGAGACAAAGAAAAGGCTTCAGATGAAATTGGCCTTGGGAGATAAGGAGTTTTCCAAGGTTAGTGTGGGCTTGTTAGATTTGACGAGTGGGGGGAGACGTTACTTCGAGAAGGGGGTTTTGTTCGATGAGGCGACGGTGGGGGATGTTTTGTTTTTGGATGGACCGGATAGGGGGAGAGGTGGAGGGGGGTATGGGGGTGCGATAAAAATAAATTGAACCATACTAGCGGAGCGAGTATGATTGCTTATTTGAATCAGGCAGCCTACTGAGCAATTCAAGATGTTGTTTTGGTTGCTCTAAACAAGTACACGAGCAAAGCTAATCATGAGATACAATCTGAAACTTAAAAGCAAAACTGCCGATTGCGCTAGTTAATCACCTTGAAAGATTGGTGTCTTTCAGCTGCTTGAGATATCATCATTGGAGTAAGCGAACCAACTGATTGAGTATGATGTGTTACGTACATCTACTCATTCTCAACAAGCTTGGTGAGAATCTTGATAACTTCTAGTTCTTAGTTAACTGTGTTTACTAGGACCGCCATTAGCCTTGAATAATCAGACTTTGACAGTATATATGAAGGTTTTAACATCCCGCTTTCTAGCAATATATCCCTTACATTTCCAATATGGCTTACTTTACAAAGTCAGGATGTCACTTCATTATTTGCTTTTTGTCGTTTAAGTGTCAAGTATGATTCTTCGCTCTCCTCTTGTTAGCGTAATTACATAGTCTGTGATTACGGCTTTTGGCCCATTGCTTATAGATGCTCGCCTTATTTTTGTTGCAAAATGCTGGAGTTAATGAAATTGTACATGAGATTTGTAGTTCCAAAATTCAACGGTTCGCACTTAATAACATATATACACGTGCGAACGAGGCCTCGTCATTACACAGTGTACCGTTTCATTGCGTCACCATTCAAGACCCTTGAGAAGGGTTGCAAAAGCCATTTGAGTTCATAAATGGGGTATCTGTTGGTTTACCGTCTGTTTAATCTGTATTAATAAGAATATACAATCTACATATTCAATCATGCGTTGGTACCGGTGACGATTCCTTACGCATAGCGTGCGGGTTACGGCCCAAAATTACGAAACTAACAACAGCTGTGTACTTGTATTCCCCATTCAAGCTCAAACCCAGTGTTATCCATATAGATCTATATTGCACAGATCAATCAAATTAAACCACCTTCGCCGAGCTTAAAATAGACTCTTCAATTCATTTATCATTCTTTTGAATATACTTTATAGTATACTTCATACCAATACGAACATCCGTAGTTTACAAGTATACTAGAGCACACTCAAAATTCATAACTTTTCTTTGACAGCACCTGTCAAAAAAGCACCAAAATTTTATCAATGATCAGCACGAACCAACCATGAAAAACAGTATGAAACTTACCGCGCTTAAAACACCGATCTCACATCCCTCCTACCGCCATCCTTTTATCAAAGCTGCGCTCTATGGCCCCTCGTCACTTAAAACGTGCCGATCATGCATCTCATACACACTCAAAGTACCACCAAAATCCATGAAAATAAGCCTAGACAAGTACACAATATATATGTGTATATATATATGTATATATATAACAACTAAATTGTAGATACAGACGGAACAATTGACTAGTTAAACTGAAAACACACATACTCTCTTAATGGCTATCACCATTAGAAGCAGGTGCATACGCCCCATTTCGCACAATCAAAAAATCATCCTCCTTTCTCCTCATGACCACCGTGCTGTCCCCGGACGCTCTCCAGACGCGCCTCGAGCACCTTCTCGCCGACCGCGAGCTTCTTGACGCGCAGGTACGCCGCCGGACAGCCGCTCTCTGCGACACCAAGCTCCTTGCGCTCACAGACCAAGTTCAGGAGCTCTCCAGACTTAACCTTCAGCTTGTGCACCGGTTCCGTGCGCACGCCGCCCCCGTTCGTGCCATCTGCTGGTCCAAAGATCTGCGTCATATTGTCCTGGCCGCCCATGACGGCCATATGATTGTCTGGAACCTGCGCACCAAGTTGAAAGAGCACTTTGAAGTTCTCGAGCTAGATGACAGGTACGTTTACTGCACCGCTATACTGGATGATAACCGTTTTGTAGCCTGTGGTGGGCTTGGTAATAGTGTGACAGTTTTCCGAACTAGTCTCCAAGACCCCTATAGTTTGGGTTCTGGTGTCAGTTCTGGAGAACAAAGCTCTGGGAGTCTCGCAATGTCCTCGCCCTCTGTTGTTTGTCGTTTCAAAGAGCACGATGACTGGGTGCTGGGCGTATCCTTTCTCCCCTCTGGAGGTCTAGTGCTGGTAGGGAGTGACAGAAAGTGCCTTCTTTGGGACATTGGAAGAGGCACTAAGAAAAGAGACTTTGCAGAGGCTCTTCTGGACATTACAGACTTGGCAGTTTCTCCATCGGATCCTACGCTTTTTCTCACGTCTCTGGCCGCAGACTCAAGTGTACGACTTCACGACACTCGAGAAAGTGCAAATGGGGGTATTGTAGACCTGTTTGGGCCCGTAGGAGACGACGCCTCCTCTGTGACCTTCTTTCCATCTGGCAATGCTTTTGCAGTGGGAACCAAGGAGAGCGTAATCTCTTTATACGACATCAGAGGGGGCAACACACGAATGCAAGAGTTTCTCTTGCCTATACTGGGCATAACTCACGCCCAGTTGTCTCTCTCTCCAAGCCCCACGAGCCAGCGGTTTAAGAGTGATAGCAATAAGCGGCGGAGTGGGTTGGCTAATAACAATGTAGACGGAGTGGAGAGCTTGAGTTTTTCTCTGCTGGGGCGTTTATTGTTTGGGACGACTCAGGATTTAGGGTGTTTTGCAATGGACGTTTTGAAGGGGCTGACGGTGATGGAGTTGGACAGGGTTTCTAGTTCGGTGAGAGTGAGTCCAGACGGGGGGGCAGTTTTGACAGCTAGTGGGGCGGGGAATTGTATGGAGATGTGGACGGGGCTATAAACATAAACATTGGGCGAAGCATAATGTCTATGCTGTCAACCACATATATGAAATACATAGCCATTAAGCTCTGACCTCGCTTCTTTGCACCAAAACCCATCCTCTTTCAAACCAACTTCTAGTAGTCCCTACAGTCTTCATACTTTTTGGGTCTCAGAAATGGCATGTCTGCTTCAAACTAGTTACTACACTTCATTCTCCCTCAGATTACCAAATCTCTCCAAAAACATTTTCACGCCCCCGAAACCCTTTAAACGCCTCGAAAACTTTCTTTATATACTAATTTTTCTGATTAGAGCCAACTCCTTTCACCGCAAAGGAGCTGTTTCGCTAAAACGCTCCTTCATCCAAGCATTTACATCCATGCTTGACACGCTCTTTAACTATAATGACAAAATCGCTTCTTCTTTGTAGTTTTACGGATATCTACTTGATTTACCTACCCTTGATAACCACACAAAGTTTCACCTCAAATATGAATGCAAGAGTAAAGAATAGAAGAAATTAAACTGTTTTGCGCAAATAAAGACAGAATGCCGAATACAGCAGCTTTTGAAAGACTAAGCCAATGTATGACCTCACCTAATCATGGTGAAATGAGACACTTTAGCACATATAGATCATCAATAGATCATCAGCCAGCCAGCCGGTACAATTGGCGATGTTACATACAACCACCTACAGAAAATATTGTCGTTCATTAACTACACTCGCCAGGTCAGTATTTGAATACACATACAATGTATGAAAGACTCAAGATACCGTAATTCCTCCCTGACAATTATCTAACTATTTCACTATATAGTTTCGACTTTGACAGCCTCAACTATTGCATCATCAACTCCAACTATACCAGCTTCACTATATATTCCCCAGAAAAACAGTAGCCCGAGATTAGTTGTAGTGAGCCACTTCTTCCCGTAATACCAAGCTCCAGTCCATGAGTAATTCATAGACAAACAACACAGGTAGCTTTTCTTTGACGTAGATTGAATCGTCCAAGAAAATCTGAGTGCTCATTTTTCAGTCTACTCTACACTTGAATTCTTCTTAACATACTCCCACAAACTCTTTAACAACCCCTCCGGGAAAGTATACAAATCCATGGTAAACTCCCCCTCCTCCACATCATTCTTCACGCTCATCTCGCTAGTCCGGTTATCTGTTACCATCTGAACGACCAGTAAAAGATTGTCCTCCAGAAGCTTGGTCAAGCCATAAGCCAACTTCTCCAAATCAACAGACCCTTTAACAGATCCACTCAGCCTGGCCTTCTTTGGGCGGCCATCCAAAGCTCCCCCCTTTCTCTTATCCCCTACCCCCTCTTCATAGCCTGGAACTGGACCAGTCTCTGCTAATATCCGGGCCAAAGCAGGCTTGTTGGTTGGACACATGATCTCGTGGTCCGATACATAACGATTTTCTCTAAAGTTCAAATCGTGATTGAGCTTGCGTTCTCCCCCGCCTATAAAATGGACAACAATTTGCATATCAAATTCACCCCAACCTTCTTCTTCAATTTTGAAAGGGGGTTTTTTAAGGACTCTTACGGGGTTTGCAAAGGTTGGGTGGAGATGATAGGTCACTTTGTCAAAGATAGTTGCCGGCACTTCGTTCTGGGCTTGGTCGAGCATCAGAAGCTGGATCAGCCAGCCTCGCATGGGGAAGCCTTCCTGCACGGGGGGGATGTCGTGGAGGACGTTTTGGATGGTGGTTATTCTAATTGTGCGGGGAGTCAGGTTAGCGACAACAGCAAGCGCCCGGCGCAAGCTGTTATGTTCATAAAAGGGGCCAATGCTGTACAGTAGCGACAAGTATTAGTGCCCACTGGTTATGGTCTTATAACAATCAATGTATTCTATATTCATAGAGTTCAAAACGTAACAAAATGAGATCAGAGCAATTGCCCCCACCATTAATTAGATGAAATTAACGTAAGCACGTTATAAAAAGGAAAACAGCAGGAATTAGTCAAAATAAAAACGTAAACATCACAAGATCAAGTGTAACCATCAAAATTTTGAAAAGGTGTACACTATGTGGCAAGCATGCAAGTCACTCAAAATATGATAAAGCACACCACCCATATAAACCACACCAATAAAGCAACAAACTTTGAAATAAATAATGCCATATATAAAACAGTAAAGAATAAATAAACGGATCAAGAAAAAGGAGATTAAAAAGCATTGGACAACTAACTATCTCAACACATGTATTTAAGCTGGCATGCACTGCACACAACGCGAAAGTTGAATGGAAAATAAACAAGAGCAACTCAATAAAAGATTGTTATTTTTATAGATAATATCGGAAATCATAAACAATAGTCCAAATAAAAGTATCCCATTACATAGTTCATCAACAATAGACGGGTCAATGTTAAGGTACCCACCCTTAAGAGTGCCACAATTTCATATGGCATAGAAAACATCAGTGAATTCGTAAACATACCTCAGACATCTTGATATTGGTGATTAGCGGGTAAAGTGAAGCGAGCGTACCGGGAACAAACACGCACTGGTGGCTTGAGTTTCATTTTTTTATTTTCCGCTGTTTCTTCCCCGTCTCGCGATAGTCTTCTCTACACTTTGAATTTCGCAGATCTTATAAGCTATATCCATTTATTGGGTATTTTTATACATTAGTACCAACTTTCAGCAATTTTTGACCTGTTTTCATGGTGTTATAGCTATCCTAAGTCTTGACATGCGTGCGCTTAGCATGCCGTGGTACCGGGTGCCAGCGACCGCGACATCGAAAGGCGGGGTCGCAAATCGTAAAAGTGGGGCATAGCAATATACAACAAAGGTATTTGTTGAGTATAAGAGTGTTTCTGAGGATTTTTTAGAATGCTGTTTATGATGGGAGTAGCGAGTTTATAACACCGTCGTTATGGTGGAAAAGTGTAGATAGACTCACCATCTTCAAGACACGCAGGCTGCTCACTGCGTTTGCGGCTGCCGTTTTGGGAAGGGCAACTGCCTAGATAGGACAGGGCTGCTAGTGGTGTGACCGGATCAGGCTGCCCTACTCCATTTATATACAGTTTTGTAATTGGTGATTTGTAGATGATTTATTTGTGATTGCTGCACTGAGTTTCACCTATTGCTGAGCCGTTTGGGGTGACTAGTTGGCGCTATGCTTTTACATGAAATTTGGCTATCATACAACATAATATTACATAGAATAGGAGATAAAGTCTCGGCTAAATTAACTGACTGTATTGTGTAACCAGATAAACACACTGTCGGATTTATTTCGGGTGCAGTTTTGAGGAGCTTTGGATACTAGACTAAAGTTTATATGAGAGAGTGCGGTATGCTAGACATATCTTATTAAATATTATTATATATATCATTAACATTACGTGTCATAATATCCATTGTACTCACCTTTGTGCTGTCAAAATTTGACTCAAAATGTAGTGCTGACTGTACTTAATATTTGGCAATTGACCTGAAGCAGTTCAACCTTCAAAGTTTATAAGCATAACGATACACATAAGCTATTATTATATATAATACTTAGATAGTGATTCTCTTACGAAAAGTTTTCAAGGCTTTTCCCAGCCGCCAAATTGCACCCTTGAAGGACATATGGAGTGAGGAGTTCTGCACTATTTGAATGGACTAATATTCATTCCTTGATACTGCTGTATTAGCATCATAAAACTTACTGATAGTTTGGTAGTTATTACTGTTTTATATCAATTGAAGTAGGACGAAAGTAAATTGGCAGCTTTCTTGATTAAGCACCCTTCTGTATAGCATACATAGGTTACCAACTACAAAGAAAATCAGCACATAATTCAAATATAAGAAACAGGTGCATTCGCTGATTACATATAATACATGGCTACTTTCCAAAACATAAAGAATATACATATTTTAGTACAGATGTACTTCTGTACAGAGATATCTCAGCTGAGAGAAGAAATTTAGACATTAACTACCTCCCATACCGGATATTCTCTGTATTCTTCAGTCTATAATTGAGCCCCTGTTTTGGGTACTCCTCACCCCCCCTCTCAGCACACACTCTCTTCAATTTGGTATGAATCAAAGCAGCATTCCTCGTAGAGCAAGCGTGAATATACCCAAAAATCGTACCCAAGATCGGTGGCAACGTGATCAAAAAGTCAAACAAGATATTACTATACATTTTAGCTAATAAAGCGTCGTCAATCTGCATATTCTGATTGGCAACTTCAATGAGTCTTGTGTGGATCACATACACTAAAGCAGGACCCAAAACAGGAACAATGCTTATGAGAGTTGCACTGCCAAGTCCACAGTCCATATTACACCCACAATCACACGCGCACCGGTCATGCTGCCACGCAAGTTTTCTCACTTTTTTCCACGCTTTAGCCTCTTGTTCGGTTGCAAAGGGCGGGGCTTTTCTTCGCTTGCCTTGCGAGTCATAGTAGGGGTCTTTTGTTTGGAGGTGCTCTTCTGCAACCTCCTCCCAGGCACATTGAAGAAGGCTGTCCATTGAGTAAACTCGAATATTGTGATAACTTTATACAGCTTTCAACGTAACAGGCTATTGGTTTAGTCTCTTAGATCTCGATATATTTTAATACTTATATATCGATATATCGATCTATTGATTTCTCAGAAAATTGTATGGAAATTTCTGACCTGTCAAATTGGCTCAAACTCGGGATGCGCCGGAATGTTCGGGAAACAATGATTATGGACAAAACGATACCTACCAGTTTAATATGGGATAGATTGTGATTATGTATAATTATTTTCAAATCTTTTCAAAGATTTTTTTGTTGTGCCGGGATCTCAACCTTGCTAGCAATGCAGCTAAATCAATAAGCTCGCAGCAAGTAAATTCGATGATCTAGTGTGCGCTTATACTTTATTGCCTATAATATTCATTTAATAGCAAGATTTTCACTGAGTTGAGTGCTTTTATAATCTCAACATTAGGTAGTAAACGATCTATGATTCATTAGAGTTTCGAGGCTTGAAGTAGGCACCGGCACGATAGCATTGAAAACTTCTGCCAATAGTTTCGTCGATTATTCAGTAGCTGAGAAAAACACATACTATTTAAATACTGATGAGATTTTGAAGATAGTCTAACGGTGTAGGAATTGGTAACAGTAACACTTAACTCCGAAATGCAACTAAAGTGACTACTCCTCGTTTAAACATCTAAAGCCCATATCTTGCTCTTTCAGAGTTTTCATTAGTATTTAGCAATCTACTCAGCTTGTTCAATACTATTTAGGTGCCTGTAGTTGTTGTCTTTTGTGTAGCATGAATACTTCCGTGTGTAGAAGTGCAAATCACCAGCAACCAAATGGCAGTGCGAAGGGTGATTAAGCCAAGGAAACTAAATGGAAGGAATAAAGATAAAATGATCTTCTGCAAATGATAAACTAATTGAACATGATCTGTAGTACCAGGGAAAACACAGATATTTGCAAGTCATAGAAACTCTAGCAGTACCAATAACATTCACACACATTACAAATCACATATATGAATCGTCCCCTGATTTTCGAGTACATTCACAGTAAAGAACATTAGTAAATATGATAAAGCATGCACGCTGAGCAAAGCGGAACCACGCTAAAAGCTAATAAAAGATGTACAAACGAATATGATATCAAAGGAAAACTAGGGTTTATGAAAAACAAGTGTCAGACAAAATTTTCGAAAAAGATCCTCAGAACTTCAGAACCCTCTCATTGCCGCTAGCTTATTAATCCACGTGCATCCACCAATTATTCAAAGTGTATCGAAACTATCAAGCACCATGTCAGATCTCGTCAAAACGGAGCAGCCTCAAGTTAGCGAGGAACCCCCTGTACCCACAGAACCCACTTCTGAGCCCCCCACTGAGCTCTCTACTGAACCTCCTCAACAAACTGAAAAATCCGAGTCTCCAAGTGAGCCTCTGGTTGCGCCCACAACGCAGCCAACCAATTCTCGGCCCGAGAAGATTGACGCGACGAAATGGTCCAAAGAAATGAACGACTTTTTTGTGGACCTTCTCATTCGAGAGAGCTCAGAAAACTACTTTGAAAAGAATGAAAATGACTGGTGTCAAGGGAGTTGGCTGCGTATAACTCATGAACTCGAGCTTGCCTTCCCTCTCAAGGCCAAAGTCAATAAATTCGATAAAACAAAGCTCAAAAAACACCTAAAAATCCTCAAAGATGAGCACGCTTATTGGCGCTTTCTCAAGACTCATGCTAAAGGGTTCAGATGGGATGACCAAAAGGGGTGCTTTACATTGGACTATTACGGCGTAGAAGAGTATTTCACTGTAAATAAGTTCGTAGAAGACCCAGAGGTTGTGGACCGGTACCAGAAGAAGAAGTCATGGCTTAAGAAATTTTGCGTAGACCATGCAGGGGACTATCTCTCCAAGTATGACCGGTTCATAGTGAACCAGGGGAGCACAAGCGCCTCCGATAAGTTGGATAAACAAGATAAACCAGAAAAATCCGATAAAATAGACAAAATTGCCGAAAAAAGAAGATTGATGTTTGATGATGACGACGATGAAGAAGACAAAGATTCACCTCAAAAAAGCTCTACAAAGTGGGATGAAGAGGATAATGATCTTCTTGAGTTGACAGGGTATGCCCCTAAAAAGAAGATGAAGTTGGCCTTGCCTCAACCAGTAGAATTTATCCAGTCTGTTGATAAGTACAGTGATGTTCTGAGGTTTATTATGAAGCAGGTTTTGGAGGGGAAGTTGAGTGTGAGAGAACAACAGGTTGTTTCACGGTTGGTGACGGTGGATCCTGTTTTGTTTACGTTTTTGATGGATGGGGAGTATTCGGAGGAAAGAAGGGTGGATTTCTTAAGGGAGGTGGTGGCAGAGTATATATAACGAGCCCACTTGTTCTGGCCTAAACGAACGAAGTGAGTTTTTTGTTTGAACAAGCGAAGCACGTGCTGCTCCGTCACACACTAGATCAAATGAGCTAAGCGAGACTTTGGCAAGCAAACCGAGATTTGCCCCCCCTTATTTTATATCCCTGTCATTAACTTTAAGGCTATATAATCAAAGCAAATTCCAGATCATTCCCTTCCCTACTTCCCAAGCATTGAAACACCATTAGCCTGGTCTTACAAAAGCAAGTTGTTTTACATTAAACAACCTTCTATGATTCTATTTATGTGTTACGATTTACCATGGTCTATATTCTAATAGCCTTCGGTTGGCTGGGGTATTTATAGATAAGTGTAAAAAGTGTAGGTGTTTATAGATGAAAAACGTGTATCACACAGATCAAGGTCGTGAAATTCACTTCGAATAAGACAGGGCTTACACAACGAGAGACCGTCTCTAGTAGCATCCCAGTGTTTTAAGAAATGCTTGTAGGATACCATTCTCGCCTCTAAGCAGCATCAAATCAATAGAGTAACACTCGAAGGATCTTTCTGAATTCAAGCATTGATCGATAAGTGTTCTAGAGAAGGCATACTTAATTTACCGCTCCACAGCAGGTCAACTGATATCTTGGAAGACCAACCAATTCTACATAAGCGATCTTCTTGAGTGGATTGGGAAGGAGTCCAGTACTACTTCATATGCACCAGCTGACCCACAGATGTAAATATCAGATGCCGAGGCGCACCAACTCGGCCTCCAAACAGAACTCTTTGATCACCCAATCCCCTTTTACCTCGAATGAGTAATCATATCTATGGCATTCTGTCTACAATAGAGTGTTGGCTACGCAAACCACTTTTGGTCGAACCTCGAAATTTGCTTGCTTCC
Organism: Saccharomycopsis synnaedendra; assembly: GCA_031124835.1. Classification (NCBI taxonomy): domain Eukaryota; kingdom Fungi; phylum Ascomycota; class Saccharomycetes; order Ascoideales; family Saccharomycopsidaceae; genus Saccharomycopsis; species Saccharomycopsis synnaedendra. The sequence goes on from JASTUD010000001.1 coordinate 94,309, forward strand.
ATTAGCGAAATCTTACTCTTGTGGGGCGGAGGCGGTGGCTCCAAAGAGAGAGAAAATGGTTCACAAACACAGGCTTGTGACCTCCTCGAGAGCCTCGAGCTGAAGCTCCATGTATTCTGCGCCTAAATTGGGACATCTAAAAACAATCTTTGAAGTATCAGCTAAACCTCTATTGCGCCGTAAGAACATAATGAACTGTTGTGACACGCATTACAGGCTGTGAACTCTGCTGTCGGCATCAAAGGACCCGCACAGGCTTGAGGAGATCGAAGATGTGCGTGTAGAAAAGAGCGAATGAGGCAGAGAACAGAGTTAGGAAACGGAGATTCTGCTTGAGCATCGATGTTGCCTTTTGGAGGCGAACCTGCTCCAAACATTCACGAGGCTCTACGAAAACACAGTTGTATATTTAAAACAATCAATAAACATCAACCCTCAAATACGAGCCTACAAAGATAAACCTACAAACTAATAGATCATAGTCATTCAGTACATATGCATCACCATCAAATACCAACACCGTGCTCAGTGATATTGATATACTGATCCAGCAATCACTAAAAATAGCTCAAACGATCTATTTAGCAGCCTTCTTCTTCTTCAACCCCTTCTTCAACAAACTAACCAACTCCTCGCTCTCTACCTTCTTCTCCGTCTTGAAGCTCTCCATATCCACCTCTGGGTAAGCCAACTTCACCACCCCATTCTTGGTCAACCCAACGGTAACAAAGAACTGCGCAATCGTCTCGCCCTGCTTCTCGCTCACAACGTCATAAGCCGTCATCACATTGTGGTTGACGCACTCCTGCAACCCCATTCTGCCCTTGGTTGGCTCCTTGAACAGACGAGTGGCCACAGGGAAGTGCGCGCTCTTGGTCTTGACCTCAGCCAAGGCCTGGTGCGAAGCCTTCAATTTCAAAGAGTACAGGTTACCCGTCAAGCCATAAACAGTAGTCTTGATGTCAGTCTGCTTGGCCTTACCCTCGCCAGTAGACACCAAGATGTCCAAACCGAAGACGTCCCCAACCTTGAAAGGCAACAGAGCCACCTGGCTCTTCTGCAGGTCAGAAGGGTTAAGGATGATCTCCTTGTCCCCGAGAGGCTTGTTTTGGGTCTGTGCATACAGAAGCATGCCTTCAAGAGGAACAACATCAAACTCTTTGGCAATGGCGGCCACGGTCTTGGTCACATCGTAGTTTTTGTTCTCTTCCGAAATAACACGAATGGCAGCTTCTGTGGCGTAGTAAGCAGCAGCAATGGCATCAGCTGCCTTACCAGTGGCAGGGCCGCCAACAGACACAGTCTTGGCCAACGCAGAAACGTACCCATCGATTTGAGCTCCCAAGTGAATACTGACAGTATCGCCTTTCTTCAACTCAATGTCATCTTCTTTGGTGTTTGGTGAGAAGTACTCCAGAACATTGTTTGGGGAAACACAAGTTGGGAAACCAATTCCCTTGTCAACTTTGTTTTTCTTCAGGTTGTAGATCTTGCTGGTTTCTTCTTCAAGCAACTCATCTCCATACTTACAGAGCTCAAGAACAGAGGCTCCTGGAATGGCGAGCTCAGCGACTTGGGCAAGGACGCGGGACGAGATCTCGCCAGCAGCTTTGTACTTGGCGAGCACGTCGGAATTGGTGATGGAGGTGTCAGACATGGTGAAGGGGTGGTTGTGAAAATTTTAGAAGAGTGGTTGTGTGCGTTTAGCAACCTACCTGGAGCGAAGCGAATTGAGTTGCTATGGGCACGCTACAGTAGCACACTCAAGCGACGCAAGAGTGTGTTAAGATTATATATAATATTGATATTTACGTATTTACAGTGTTAAGCGATGCATCATTCAGTGAGTGCTGTAATACTTACATCACACTCAATGGAGCGAGCTCAAAGTGCCTGAGATGCTATTATACAAACAAACAACTGGCACAAGCGTACGAATGCACAGAAAGTCAAAAATGTTTTGTACTGTATACCATCTTCATCAGGTCAGGGTCTAGGTTTTTGGCCCAAGTAGTCTTTCTTGCCAACTCAGTCAGTCAGTCTCCTTATCAGCCATTCTTTATAGCCCTTACCCAATTTTGGTTTTGAGCATGCCTCCAACCAAATTACTCCTGTCTCTGACCAGTAAAAGGTGGTGTCTTGATAACGAGGAATTTTTTGTCCTCGATTTTCACACTGAATACACGTTGGTGTCTCTTTGAACTATGCAGTCAGCTCTTTACAAGCTATAAACAGACACAAAGGTATAAACGTAGGAATATCGCTTAATTCACTCTTAGCGCATCTAAGTCGGTAAGTAAGCCTACACATTGTCTACGGTACAAGTCATCCTTCTGTTAGCTATTATTTCTGTCAGTAGATGGATAAACTGCTGGTAGTTCAGGGTTTCTCGATGCATCTGAAAAAACTTGAAAGAACTATTCCACAGCTATTTCGTTGAAAAGCCAACAAAAAATATAAGGTGTAATCTAGTGGCTTCGGAAAAAAATACTCTTCTCACTGATTCTCATTATAGCAGCGGAGCACGCAGCTACAATCTTTGCGCGCTCTTCAATCTCTTTCGTAGCCTGTCTTTCAAAATCCTCCTCATTCTCAAAAATCAACTCTGGGAAGTGCTTTTTAAACAACACGCAGCCGTTGTTCCACTCCCTGCTTTGTTGTGCGTAGATCTTTTGTGTCTGGGGCGTGGCACCAAACAAAGCACCCCCAGTGTGTTCGGTCAGCGTCATAAAGCTCAATAAGGCAACCAAAATCAAACGCACCCTCCAGGTTGGGTTCCACTCTTCCGGATGAAACTCCAGAATCAGAAGACACAACTGTTGATTACATTTGAACCGACCCGAAGGCGTGATCATCGTAATCAGTGGAGGCAGAAATGGGTAGTTTCCTGGGAACACCATTCGACCCAAGTACTGTCCGTTGTGGTAGGGTGTGTCTGGAGGACCAGTGATGACGTAGTACCATTCGAGGATGTTGTCCTCACTGGGTCTAGCCGTGACATACAGAGGCGGATCCAACTTTAGAGTGCGGTATTCTCTTGCAAGAACAGAGCTAGCGTATTCAGGCATTTTCAGTGTCTGCCTTGCTGTGAGGAGCTTTTTGGTTGATCTATGAGTGGCGAAAGTTAAAGAGGGAATTTGGAATTTGACGCCACTAAGCTTCCTTTAAATAGGCATCTATTTTGAGCTCTGGAAGGAAGGGCTCCTTACTGCTCTTTAAAGGAGCGGAGCTTTAGCGCTGCGGCCCTGACTTAGGCTGGAAAGGAGTAAGTAAGATGTCCATTTCAGATATATTGAGATACCAATCTTAAAAGCAAGAAGTTGGGTTCAAGAATGGGGAACTGGTTATAAATCTGCAGGGAGTGTCAAGTGTAGTGTACTCCTTAGGCGTATCTACACAATTACTTGAATCGCTCCCCAATATTAAACGTGTAGCTGCAGTCTACAGCTTCGAAGTGGTTCCAAGTACTTAGAAAGCTTATGATAGCCTAAAATTACTATGTGGAAACATTTCATGGTTTACTGAGATTATAATCAAAGATCGCAAATATCATCGTAAAAAGCTACAAAGAAATGACTCACAAGTACATCAAAAGGTAAAAGTAAACCACAGATGAACCGCTAGCATATAGAAACAGAAGCCCTCCTACCCCCTTCTCCTTAATTTCAAATCCATGCGACGCGAAAATAAAAAATAAAATAAAACAGAAAGAAAAATTCACGCGTCATAAACACATCAACGCCCCAAAATACCCACCCAAAACTCGTAACCTCACCCCGAAAAAATACGCCAATCGTCTTGAAACAACAAAAGGATCATTCCGTCAAAGTGTCCCACCGAAAACCCCGGGAAGTCTCTTAAAAAACCTCAATGGACATCGAACTTCCCACAGCCCAGAAGCCGATTCCGGTGAAAACGCTTGTGAGGCGCCTCAGTGCTCTCCGAAAAACGCTCTCAGATCTCAGGGACCCTTCTCCTGAGGAAGTCGAGCCGTTTCGTGCCATAGCAAAGAAACTCGTGCATAGACTGCTTCTTCAGCATCCAGATCTCGGCGTACAAGCACATACAATAGCGTGTATCTCGTGGATGCTCTACATATACGCACCTGATGCTCCGTACACCCCCTCCGAGCTCAAGAATTTCTTTTCTGTGCTTATATCGAGCATAATACCTCATTTGGCCGAACTGAGTGACCTGGGAACACTCTACGCGACCCACAGAAAGGAACATGTTGCAGCACTCGTGCGTTTGGCATCCGATAACCTGTTTGATCTTCTTGGAGCGCTTCCAAAAGGTGAAAAGCTCGCAGAACAGCTTTTCAAAACATGTTTTGATCGCCTATCGCACGCCCCGCATTTTGACCCACAACTTGCAGACGCGCTTTCAGAAATACTAGGCGCTCTGGCCGGCGCGGTAGCTGCTATGCCCCAAAGCGTTCTCAAAAGCATTATATGGAGTCTCCAAGATGACACACCCGACAGACGCTCTGGGAAGCCGCCTGTGCCGTTCAGTTTCGCTTATAAGGTGTGTGAACTGAGCCCCGAAAAAATGGAGCGTCTCATAACTCAATTTTTCTCAGAGAAGTTGTATGAAAATACTATGGAAAAAAGTGGAAAAACGGCATCCACGAACCTTGTTCAACTCCACAGTATTGTGGTCAGTTTATGGAGGACCGTGCCTGAAACTATTGCCCCTGTGGTTGCGCTTGTGGACGCTGAGCTTGGAGCGGAATCTGAAAAGGTACGCATACTAGCTTTAGAGACGATTTCCTCCATGGCACGCGTACAGCCCGCAAAAAGTTCGTTCGTGTCCGCACACCCTCAGACGTTTGCTGATTGGTGTGCGGGCGCACTTGACGCGCTGCCAGCGGCGCGAGCTGCTTGGGCCAAGTGTGCGTGCGAGGTGCTTTCTGAGCGCGCAGAGCTTTCGGACCAACTCGCGTCTGGTATAGTCAAATCTTTAGCAGACTCTGACGAAAAGGTGCGTCTTTCTGCTGTTTCTGGAGTGAGAAAACACCTTTTAACTGCTCTTCTCGATCATAAATTCGTCAGCAGCGCCGCGATTCTCGAAACCGTCAGTAAATTGTGTCGTGAAAAGCACGTTGAAGTGAGGTCTGAGGCAGTCCAGCTTCTTGGTGAAATTTATAGAGACAATTATACAGATCTCTTTGTTTCCTTTGAGGAGATATTTGAGGGCGAAAGAGGAGCATTAAAGGCCCGAATAAAGAGTAAATCAGTTAAAGAAAATCGGTTGGTTGCTCTTTTGGGCTGGATACCAGACTTGCTTCTTGGCCTTTTGTACATAAACGATGCCTCGATCAACAGTCTTCTCGACGTCGTCTTAGTCGAGGACGTTTTCACGCTTTCAGAATCCGATGAGGAGCGCACACTGCGATTGGTGCACATACTTTCTGGTCTCTCGCAGCGCTCCAAAACGGCGTTCTGGGCCATCTGCCACAGACAGCCAACTCTCGCTGACGGCATACGCAAGTATGCTGCACTTTTAGGAGCTGGCTCTATCGACCTCAGCGAGCAGAGTAAGGCGAAGAAAGTTGTCCTTTGGCTTGCTGCTGGTCTTCCTGACCAGAAAAAGGCTGCTGCTGTGTTCGCCCGCACGCTCCGATTTGAGTCCCGAAAACGGCTTAGTCATCTTCTCAAGCTTTGTATTGGCCATAGCAGTGGAATTGACACTGTTCTGGGCTCCTTCAAGGAGTTTTTTTCTAAGATCAGTGAACCTAAGGCTCTATCTGCATTCAGAACACCGTATGATGCTATCGAAGAGGACGGGGAGACGGAGGATCTTACCATAACAAGATCTGATGTCATTCTGACGTGGAAAACAGTGCTCTACCGCTGTTCTCTAGTGTACTACAACAGAGGAACTATAGCACAGCTAGTGGCCATGAGAGGGGGCCAATTTTCTGAAACTGCGGCCGAAGCTCTAGAGCACGCCTCGGAGGATGTGCCTAAAGTTTTTGAGTACCAAATAGGGGACTTGGTCGGAGTTATCACTGAAGGAGGAGACTTGCTTGAAAAGTACGAGGAAGATCGTCAAGACGCTGAAATTCGAGTATCACGCACTTCGACCCCAGAGAAAGAAAATACACGTCGTTTGACCGGGTTTGGGTCTGTGAAATCTGAAGATTTTTCGGTGCTTAGTGATAGTACAGATAATAAAGAAAATGAGATCACGCCTGAAAACCCTAAAGAAACTCCTCGGAAATTGATTCAAGATGCCCAAAAAACACCAGAAAAATCAATTACCCCCTCCTCTTTCACCTCTGCGCCCTCTCTTCGGCCCTCTCAACCTCCTTCTCTTATAGCACAGCTCAAAACAGCGAACCTTTTCTTCTCTAAATACCCAAAATACCTCCCAAGACATGATTCTCCTTTTTTTCCGGCTCTCAAAACGATCGCTCGTTACGGCAGCCCCCAAGAAGCAAATTTTGCTATACACATGCTCGCGCTCAAGAGCCCCGCCTTCGCACAAGAGCTCCTCGACAGCATCATCCCTCTCAACAGGAACGACACTCACTTTTGCACACATATTGCTGTGCTCGCTGAGCTTTTTTTGGAGGACTTGGTTGGCGCAGAGTCAGCGCACGTAACTGATTATGTAATCCGAGGGGTTCTTGTTTCGAATCACGAAAAAATTGAGTGTAAAGACTGGATTTCTGAGGGAGATTTGGAAGGAGGGTTGCATAGAGCATGTTATGCTAAAGTGCTTGCTTTGCGTATGTTTACTAACAGAGTTTTAGCAGGTACTGGTGGAGATATAGAAAAGATGGTACTTAAGTTGTTAGTTTCCTGTATCAGTAATGGAGGAGAGATAGCCTTGAATCTGGAGTTCGTTACCCCAGAAGCTTATGCGGCTCGCATAAGGCTTTGTGCGGGATTGTGTTTATTGGATATAGGAAAAGAGACGGTCCTAGCGCCTGAGACTATAAGTAGTTTGGCATATCTAGTTCAAGATGACTGGGTTGAAGTGCGGGAGCAGTTTATGGGGGCTCTTCAGAACTCAAACTACAAGAATATACGGTTCTTACCCCTACTATTTTTTGCAGCCTACGAGCCTGAGACTGGGCTCAAATCTCGGTGCAGAACTTGGATCCGCTCCATGTACCGATCCCAGCAAAACGCAGATGCTGAGGACATTACCTTCGAAATGGCATACGTTCGTATGCTCCATATGATAGCCCACAAGCCAGAGTTCTCAGACCGAGTGAACCACCCCGAAAAAGAGGAAGACGTCTTGGATGGATATGCTCAAGCGATTGGATACATTCTTTTCTTTTTGAGCAACGTGGCGACGAAGGAAAATGCGTCTCTTCTTTACTATCTTAGCACGCGCTTGAAGCAGTACAGAGATGCGTTGTTTCTGGATATTGAGTACTCCAGCGAAGATAGAGTGCCCGAGTTAGATAACATCTATAAAGTTGGAGACTTAGCGGTGTTGGCGGTGAGGATATACAGTGCTAAACACAACTGGGCACTCCAGACTTTTCCAGGTAAGGTACAACTTCACAAGGAACTTTTTTCGCCTATGCACTCTTCTGAAGAGGCCAGACATGTGGCTGAAAGCTCATACTTGCCAGAAGCTTTGGCAGGTAAGTTGGAATCTTTGGTGCGCGCTAAGATGGGGGGCAGGGGGACAGCTGCAGGGGGATCTGGGGGAGCCCAAAAGGGAACAAAACGTAAGAAGGGGAATGTCAAAAGAGTTAAACGGAGTAAAAGCGAGGGAAGGATCCGAAGAAGTGCTAGAAATGTGAAGAAGGTGGATTATGAAGAGAGTGGGGGGGACAGTAGTGAGAGTGAGGAGGGGGATAGTGAGAGTGAAAGCGAGTGAGAGGGGGGCTGGGTTAAGTTAGATGATATATTACTTTGCTATAGAATGGATTGTACCTTGTAGTTTTTTGTTTATGGGGGTGGTTTAGTTAATCTACGTTACAAATTTGATTTGGTTTCAGATTTCTATCGTGCAATGTATCTATCAAAAGGTAATTTGAGGGAAACATTCTTTTTGTAGTTGTTGTGTACTGCTGTTTCGGACGACCCTGATTTGGTCTTGGAAATGGCCGTACCGTAGAACGTACTTGGAGTAAGTCTTCACAACGGAATGAGTAATTCGAAAAGTGGCTTATTTTGAGTCATTGACTGGCTCTCTAGGTGTGCCACTACGACTTAATTAAAATGTTATTTTATGGATATATGGGTGGTATATATGTAGTGGTATACATACTATACAAATACATGAGCTGAGTCACTGTATATCATGATACTGTGTATTAAACACTTCTAAATGAATGTGATATCTGTAGACTTATGAATTAGCTGACAAAAACAAGCTCAGCTCATCCAAGTAACAGATCTGTCATTTTGATCCGTTATTAAACAGACCAGTCTACCTAAAACACAAGCAAGCCTAGAGAATGCTCGTGATATAATAATTTGCATTACAAAATGTTTCTTCATACGTACTATCTAACATTTTGCTACCATATATACATTTGGTTCTCTCGCTATCAAATCCACGCGTCCCTACCCAATTCGGCAATCACGCGAAATTAAATTTCAACACTTAAATTTGCAACCACCAGCAAATAATCCACCAGAATCTCGCGAAGGGCGTTTTCTGACAGCAAGAAGATAGAAACTGAGTCTGACTATCCACTGAGAGATTGGCTAGATTGACATTTCATTCACTTTCAGTTTATAGCGATTGATAGTTGTCTAATAAAGGAAGTTGATCCTGAAATTTGTCTGATTAAATCTGCTGGAGTACTCATTGCTTCTCACTCGGCTGATCGTTTGTTATAATTACTCAATATGTCTTCCTCTCCACTCTTCTTCCCCTCCCTGTCCAACCCTCCCTCCGACAATACCCCTGACAATCCCCCCCCACATGCCTCATCCAACCATCCTTCCTCCCCCCTCCACTACTCATCCTCTCTCCAGTCTGACCTCTCGCATCCCCTGGACCAGCGCCGCGCCCACGCACGCGGCGATCTCAGTACAGATCTGAGACGCTACTTTCTGGATTCTGAGGCCCCGGACCCCGCAGAGCCGGTCCGCGTCATCTGGGGTACCAACGTCAGCATTCAGGAGTGTCTGAACAGCTTCCGGAACTTTCTTATGTTGTTCAAATTGCGTTACCGAAAAGAGTACGACCAAGACGAGGACCTTGATTCAGAGTCCGATCTCGACAGCCTTCATTATATAGAAATGCTAACCCAAATGCGTTCAGTTGGTCTGACCAATTTGAACTTGGACGCTAAAAACTTGTTGGCTTATTCACCAACTAGAAAACTATACTACCAACTCCAAAACTATCCACAAGAGGTTATTCCTATCATGGATCAAACCCTCAAAGACTGTATGATAGCTTTAGCCACGGAAAATGGCACTTTCCACGTAGAAGATATAGAGACCAACGTGTACAAAATTCGGCCTTTCAACGTTGCAGCGCACCGGGGAATGAGAGAACTCAATCCGGGCGACATCGACAAGTTAGTTACCGTCAGGGGACTTGTTCTTCGGCTGACTCTGGTGATTCCAGACATGAAAGTGGCCTTCTTCAAATGCGGGGTTTGCGACCACACAGCAAGCGTAGAAATCGACAGAGGGGTGATTCAGGAACCAGAAAGATGCCCAAGATGCGAAACTGTCGGACTGATGTCCATCGTGCACAATAGACTGTCCTTTTCCGACAAGCAGGTGGTGCGGCTTCAGGAGACCCCCGACCTGGTTCCCGACGGCCAAACCCCGCATTCGGTCCTGTTGTGCATGTATGATGAGCTTGTGGACCTGTGCAGAGCCGGAGACCGCGTGGAAGTGTGTGGACTTTTTCGACTGGTTCCTGTGCGGGTAAATGCCGTCCAAAGAACGATGAAAAGTCTCTTCAAAACGTATGTAGACGTGGTGCACGTGAAGAAAACAGACAAGAAAAGAATGGCCGTCGACGTGCTGATTTTGCCGTCGGTTGAACAGGCTGTAGGGGAACAAGTCCAGGAGAGTGTAGAGGAAGTAAGAAAAATTACAGAGGCTGAGGTTGAGAAAATCAAAGACACAGCAGCGAGAAGTGACATATACACTCTTTTGGCACGTCTGATTGCGCCTAGTGTCTATGAATTAGATGACGTTAAAAAGGGCCTTCTTCTCCAACTTTTTGGCGGAACAAGTAAAGAATTGGCCAAAGGAGGGAGATATAGAGGAGACATAAATATTTTGCTTTGTGGCGATCCTCTGACGTCGAAGTCTCAACTTCTACAGTACGTACACAAGATAGCTCCAAGGGGATTGTACACTTCCGGAAAAGGGCTGTCTGCGGTTGGTTTGACTGCTTACGTAACGCGAGATGTGGACACGAGACAGCCTGTTTTGGAGTCTGGGGCGCTTGTGTTGTCGGATGGAGGTGTTTGTTGTATCGATGAATTTGACAAAATGAGTGAGCTGACACGGTCTGTTTTGCACGAGGTTATGGAACAGCAGACCATTTCCATAGCCAAAGCAGGCATTATCACCACCTTGAATGCTAGAACATCGATCCTTGCCCTGGCTAATCCTATAGGCTCTAGATATAACCCAGACGTTCCAGTGACTTCTAATATTGATCTCCCGCCTCCACTTCTCCTGCGGTTCGATTTGGTGTACCTTGTTTTAGACAAGGTAGACGCAAACTCCGACAGACAGTTGGCTCAGCACATTGCAGGAATGTACATAGAAGATGACGTGCAGCACGCCCTGCGGCTGGAGATTCTCCCGGTGGAGTTTCTCACGTTGTATATCCAATACGCAAAGCAACACGTTTCTCCGCAGATCACAGAAGAGGCGAAAAACGAGTTGGTGAAGGCGTATGTGGGGATGCGGAAATTGGGAGAGGATGTGCGCAGCGCAGAGCGTAGAATCACTGCAACCACACGGCAGCTTGAGCTGATGATCCGGTTGTCGGAGGCGCACGCCCGGATGCGGTTGAGCGAGCTGGTGGAGTTGGAGGATGTGCAGGAGGCGGTGCGGCTTATCCGGTCTGCGATTAAGGACTACGCGACAGACCCGGTCACAGGGAAGATCGACATGGATTTAGTGCAGACTGGGCAGTCGGCGGCGCAGCGGCTGATGAAGGAAGATTTAGCGCGTGAGGTAGCGAAGATTGTGCAGGCAGCGGGTACGATTGGATTCGCAGAATTGAGTCGGCGAGTGAACGAACAGGCACTGGTGCGGGTGGAGGGGGCGGAGTTAGGGGAGGTTTTGGGAGGGTTGGCGGCAGAGGGGAGGGTTGTTGTGACGGGGGAGGGGGGGAGAAGACAAATTAGATTTTCATTTTAGTCAAACGCAATCGAAGCGAGGCGTATACTTACAGAACCATGAGAGTGCGAGTAAGCGGGAAAGGATTTCACTCGGGTTATCCTTAAACCTTCTCCGAAAAGCTGAAAAGTGGTGTGTATCCTCAAATTGCTTCATTCGGTGTATTTCGATTCACATTGAATACCGAGAAAGCGAGGTCGGAATAAATGCTCGGTGCATTCTCAGATTCTCTCTGAATATCAAGCAAGGTGAAGTGTATTCTCAAATACTCCGCATACCGCTTAAAGCAAGGCTCTTAGCTTTTCTCAGTGGTGCTTCTCTCGTGGAGAATCTTCTGGCTTCGTGTTTCGGCACGAAAATCTCTTTTTCATTTCAACACATTTGGGCATACTCCTCGATATATTATTCCATCGTCCGTGTATAGCCTTGTGAAACTTATAAACTACATAGTATGTAAAGATGCATAACCAAGATTTACTGTAGGCAATTGACTGATCTTAGAAACTTTACTTCAGAGGGATTAGTATTGCTAGATGTGTATTCGCGTACCGTGCAAAGCGAATCCTCGGACTCTCTTCAACTGGAGGAACAATTTTTGCAGCTTTGCTCGGTGAAGCGTCTATCGCTATAAAAATCATACTCCTCCTCTATGAGCCAGAATCACACTCAAATCCGCCTTCACCTCATTTTCGTTACGCTCCTCGATAGACCCTTCATCGCTTTCCTTTTATGTATCCATGTAAAACAAGAAGCTACCTACCCCAAGAAGGTTTCCGACTCGAGACGGACACTAATCCTCTCGGCCAACCAACCAGCCTTGAATCGAGGGAGACCCTAGGCTTCCCTTGTTGGTGCAATTTAGCTGGAACTACCACAACGTTATTTATTACCTTGGTAGTGAGATTGCCTTGGTAGCGAAATCATAGAGATTTGTGTAGTGAATTGAGCTAGTAATTTTCATATACAATAAAATAGTCTGACAATGATATACAAATAATCTCTAATTTATATAGTAGCGTATATAAGATGCTCGAATAATCCACCTACACACACCCCAAAAAAATATTATCGCTTGAAATATTTCTCCAATTACCAATCGGAAAAATCCAATCACCACCACAACTCCACAACAAAAAAGCGCACATAAATTAAAAATACACAATATGTCAAGAGCTGTTCTTTCATCATATATGCGTGCTTTCCGGGCAACAAGAACAGCTTTTTCGGGAGATATTCCAGTTTTGACAGCCTCAAGAGCTAAAATAAGAGACAGTTTTCGTCACCCAGACGAATCCAAACCCCTCGAAAAGCGTCTTGAGGAGATGGACAATATCTCCAAGTTTTTGGTCCAGAATGTGGTTCAAGGACGCAAGACTGAGGATAAGTACCTTTTGAATATTCACAAGGAGACTGAGTTGGGGGATAATGAGAGCATTAAGAAAGCGAAGAAGGTTTTGGTGGCACAGGGAGGGGGATGTTGTGGAGGGGCTAATGCAAAAATCTAGATACCTCTTGGAGCGAAGCGAGACACAGTTTTTGGTATGAATCATGAGAGTCATATATACTCTTTAGAATACATAGCCAGTTAGTGAGCTACACTACAGTTCTGGCTGATCTGCTCTATCATTCAACTCAACTCTAAGAAGGATTGTTCAATGAACCATGGCTTTGCGTATACTAATTCAATATCATACGCATATTAGCCATATTAGCACTGTGAATTTATTATTGGTTCAGGTGTGCTCCCACATACTAACCCTCCTGTTCTACAACAAATGGTTGAATGTATACTATGTATACTTTGTATGCTTTTGTACACTTTGTATATTGTGTATACCTGTTAAATAGCTTGTTTATAATGATGATGTTTTTGTAGTGTGCTAATATATAAATCGTACGATCACATCTAAAAAGGCATTGTACTATTTATTGATTTCAGTCATCTTGAAATTGAATAAGATAGCTATTTTCAAAGTGCATTTTTTGTGAATATTGAGGACTTAAGTATGCCAAAACCTAACGCCCCACCACTACGCGAACTGCTTTAAGAAAAACCAGGAATTCCTTTTCCAATAGCTCCGAAAAATTGATATGTCCCCAAAGTTCAACGGAAAGCTCATTAGATTCACAAAGTTCAAAAACTCAGTAAACACCAATCTACGACACAAACCCATATAATAAATAATCAAGAAGTATAAACCGACCGATAAAACAAAACAAAACAGCCCCCCCTGATACCCCTACTCAACTTCACTCACCTCCCTCTCATCTCGATCATCCCCCCTCCACTCCCTATACAATGAAGAAAAACTAGGAGTATGGTATAAATCTCTTCTGTACCGAGGCACACACTCCACTCCCTCTTCCTCCTTCACTTCAACTTCATACTCCATTTCCTCGTCTTCACTCTCCTGCTCACTTTCCCCCTCCAGTTGCACCATGAAACCCCCCTCATCCTTAAAACACACTCTACACCGGGTCTCCAGTGCACCACCTGAAAAATAATACCGGAACTCGCTAGAAACATCTGAGTTGTGTATCATGTCTTTTTCCATTTCGAAATACCTGCTTTTATCACCGTAATAAACCACGCTATCAGTAACTACACAGTACTCTTTGGCATCGCTCTGCACCGCCCCCTCGGCCACAGGTAAATCCTCTATATATTCTCCTTCTCTTCTTTCCGTTCTCTTATTCAAGTCTGCTAAAAAAACTCGCGCCCGAACTTGGGCCGCTGGCGTGTCACGTGCGAGAAGCTGGTCGGCAAGGTAACTCGTGAGCAGAGGCCCCGGATCGACCGGGACTAAACCCACGGCCTCGATTACGTAGTGGCCTATTTTGTACTGTTCGCTAGGTTTACTAGCACTAAGATATTTCCAGCCTAATCTGGTGCTACATTGAGTGCAACACACGTCTTTGACCGAGAAAGTACCGGTCATGAGTCTACGAGTCTCGGCTGGCTTAGAGCAGCTGTAGTTGACCAACCGAGGCGTGAAATGAGCTTTGCCATGGACTCCACGAAAGTCCCCGGGGATGATCCAGGCCAGACTAAGAAGATGGGTCTTGCATGTTCTGCAACATAGCACAGGATAGCGGCGGTCACGGTCTTCGATATAAGAGGTTGTTTTGAGGCCCATTGTGGGTGGTGAGAGAATGAAAGCAATTTATGATGAGATGAGATGAGATGCGATTAGCAGTGTGTGACACCCCTGTTCCTGATTTGGATGACTACATGCCCACCATAAACTCGCTGACGTTTCTGTGTGAGTGTGATGGTATATATACGAGAGAACACTTAAATGTTTCCATATATTCTCAAATTCGTTCCATCACTCTATCCATTAGTTTTATACTATATCCACTTTCTGTTTTATTGCCTCTTTCTGTCTCCTCTTTGCGATGAGCTGCAGGAGCTCATGCGTCTGAGCGGAGTGTCTGTAGACTGCAAATACCTCGGAAGTCATGATAATCGTTGTGTACAGTATAATCCGTTCATTATTTTCGAATTTCTGTCGTTCGGTTATGGTCTGTTCTGATTTTTAGCATTTCATCAAGTATCATAATTGGCACATTTTACGATACATCGTAAATTGTATGCTGCTAGTTCATGGCACATGACATTCGTTTATCGTTCTAGATTGATATTACTTTTCTAAATTCAATCATATATTGGACTATACGAGTGTATCTGCCCTAATTCATTAGTATGCTATTGAATAAAGAGCCTGACTTATAACACAGACAATACAGACAGTATGAACAAAAACCAGTAAACTGATAAAGTTCATCCCTCGGCTTTAACTAGTCAGACAATCAAGTTAATGCAATCTAAGTTGATTTTCATTGGAGGATGCTCAAGCGCTATTATTGACTAAGGTTACTAAAGCAGTTTACATGGAAAAAGATCGATTTGATCAGACATGAGCTGAAAGTAAGTATACTTATTTGACTCTGGTATTTATACGTTTGTAATGACCTGTCAGATTCCCGATTGGGCTCCACCACCTGTAGAAGTGGGAATTTCATGTTTCCCCTCCCATTCTGGTTCGTCGGATTTGCTCACTATGGAAAGGTGGATCCCTACAAATTAGGCGAGTCAATTTCTGAGACTGATTTTTACTCTTTGTACATGGCGACCTTACCGATTCCAGATTTGGGAGCACTGAGTACACCACAAAGCATGGAAAAACCCGTCGCCAAAGTTTGAGTATTGCGAGGTTCATACACACATATAGAAGTATTTAGCACGTGTATAATGGCATACTACAGAAAAACAGAAATATTCATTACTCCGCATGCTCATGTTATATACATTATTGATCTAGTGGGATCATCTCAGTGCATCATAGAGTATTAGATTGAGTTTGTCAGTGGACTTCACTCAAGTTTTTCAGTTGAAGTGATATTTTGCCTGAACCTAAATTTGGAATCTTTTCATGATTGAGTAGCCTGAAAAGAATATCAAATGATAAGAGTCTCAGCCCGCTGTTTAATTATCAAGTCAAAATTTTGCGACTCTTTGTAAAGATAACATGAGTTTGAAAACTGAAAAACCGGCTATCCATTTTGAAATGCTATATAAATGAATCTTTATATGGCAGATTCAAATATAAATCTAAGGCCCTAGTATCTACTTTAACAAACGAAAGCAGTTTCTGAAATACCCCAGAACCTCAGTTAAACTTTGTTTGTCTTATTTTGAGACAAATTTGACTAGAATTCGGTATTCATTCCACTGAGTTGAAGTCAACTAACAGCTTGGGCTAAATTAGACTGAATATTCAGTCTATCTCCAAAAAAGCAAATGGTCGATACTTGGAGTCCACCTTTATCATCAGTATATACCTCTAGGCATATGTAGGCCAATCAGCATGGCATATTAAACACCCAGTAGGCCATACCGATACATCAAAATCAAGAAAAAAGTGAACCCACAAAAAAGCAGCCGAAACAAGACAACAATCGAGTCAGTTCGCGAGTAACCAAATAGATCAAACTGAGAAACATGATCAAGCATTGAATCTAGACAACTCAATCGTTCTTGTAAATCAATCCTTATAATTCAAACTCACCCTACACTCAATCTAAGCTTCTGTCTCTCAACACAGGAGATAATCACCTCACGCGATTCGTCGCTATCTCTACTTTGCTCGGGCTCCGAAGACGTTCAGAGATTGCTAGAAAAAGTTTACCACTTAAACCCACTACTAACCCCCCGAATCTTCTCCAGAGGAAGCTGTTCCCAAGCCTTCCCTCTTTTGGTCTGTGCAGCCAAACGAGCCTTAGTTTGAGCCCCCCTCAAGATAGCCTTAACGTGTACATACCGATGTACAGTCATCCCCACACGTCCTCTGCCTTTCCACTCTGGTTCTTTGGTCCAGTCGCCATCGCTTCCAACCCATATTTGCAGCACATAAAGATCACGAGGGTTGAGACCAACCATATGGGCTCTCAGAGCCCCTTCTTCAAGCATACGGCCGATTTCTCCCGCAATCTTCTTAGCACTGAAATGGCACTGTGTTATTGCGTCATTGAGGGGCAAATTCCGGAGAGGACGCGTCATAAGCATCGCCTTTTTGACAGAGTGCATTACTCTGTACAGCTGTAAATAGATGCTTGGTTCGAATATCTCGATTTCTTCTTTGCTCAACTTCATCGTGTAGGCTTTGCCATTCACAGTCACTCGGTCTCCGTTCACAAAAAAACCGTTTTTCGCAACATTGGCTAGGTACACCTCTTTTCTAAGAGGGTCAAGATACTGATCCACAGCAGTCACAGGAGGCATGGTTTCCATGATATAATCTTGGAGAGCCTTGTCGTCTTTGGCCAACAATTTTTTGCTTCTTTTGGCCACTTCTGGCTCTCCAGTAGTGGGCTCTATAGAGTTGGCTGCCTGTTCTATCTGGTCAGCCATGCTCGGTCCACCAGTCTGTGTGAGCCCACCGAATAAGGATCCCGCAGGCTTGTTATAGAAGGCCTTTCCAGTCTGGAACGACCGCGCAAACACCCTGAATCTGAGTGCCATGTTGAATTTTTCACTCTGGTTTTGATTTTTATTTTTTTTGAGGCATAATTTTCACCTTCGCTTCTGGGACTATCTATTGTTGTAGGGAATCTACAAATCTGAAAAAAGTACTTCTTGCTTGGAGAGTGGTTTTATATAGTGTGTGTGATTTTTATGGGATTTTAAATACTTTGGGACTAATTACATTAGGATGCATTTGAACAGTTAATCGTTGATTATCGATAAACTTTCGAAGACAGTTTAACGTTTTTTTTTGATATTTGTATTTCATATGACTAAAAAGAGGTAACTTTACTCTTTTTTCCGAAGTTTTGGTGTTCGTGAGCGTTTTCCCTTGTGCGTTCTAATACCTGCCACCATCGCGCTACTCATGCCGCAGCTGTAGTTACAGCTATGATTGAAGCTGATCCTCTATGTTAGCTTCAACTTAAGGCCAATATCTACAAACAATCGACTGTAAGTATTCAAAATAATCTATAGATCAAAGCTTTTCTGAGTCACACTATTCACTACACCAACCTTCATTTCAAAATCAAGGCAAATTTCATAAAGAACCATTTCACTAGCTTCTAAATACAACTATAAAAAACTTGTCTACCCTTTATTTTTCCTAACCATTAGCGTATGGATATATGAGTGTAAAGTAAATTATTAAACGCGCTCTTATTGCTAACCGCACTCAAAATACATGCCCTCCCTTTTAAACAATGAGCAGCGTCCTTATGTGTCACTTTTCAAAACCGTAAGTGATGTTTTACAGCATTCTCGGCATTTCATCAAAGGTGCACACGTGAAATCTTTATGTGGTCTCAAGGTTACTTTGGTATTTTTTATGTATATAAATTCTACACCTAAAGATACTATATGAGTAAAGAGAAACAGATCAATTTTTTGAACAGTAGATGATAGCGGTTGAACCATATATCTTTAAGGCAATAATATACTTTTTCATTCGAACCATGGATGCCTTGCAATGCGCATTCACGGCATACATTTTAAACACATTCCGAGAGTTTAAAGCGAGTATAAAACAAGCACGGGAGTCTCAAATGAAAGTTATCAAACCAATAAGACCTAAGATGCTTTTCGTTGTGTTTTTATGGGCCTTCTGGCTGATCGGGGTACTAGCTCTACCTATAAACTCTTCAAGCTCTACAGATTATCCTACACGCGTGAGTACTATAAAAAAATGGTTTTAACACATATGGATACTTGCAATATTGCATCTCAAGAAGTCCTGGAAAGCATTGCTCGACTCACGCCATTCCGGGTCAATAAAGAAAGAAAGAACATTATGTTTAGATCCAACTTTGCACAGCTGGTGCCTAAAGAAGACAAGGGATTTTACTTGGGTTCAGCTCCACCAATAAAAGATTCTGCGGTTAACGCCACGGCGATGGGATGGGCCGAAGAGCAGTTGCAAGAGATCGAGAAAAAGGTTTTCAAATTTTATCCTAGACCTCAGTTTTCTAATATGCCTTTAGATATTGCGGAAACTTTGAATGAGGTCTTCCAAACAGAAATTCTTGATGCACCTTCATTGGTTGCGAGTATGGCGGTTGCCTGTCTTACTGGGTTGTATAAAGATATGTAGAGTCCCTAAAATGTTTGAAGTTGAAAGTTTGGGTTACTCGCTTTGCTTTCTACACGCTTTTTGTTTAGCTTATGAATTGCTTAACTATTTGCTTACTTTTTTAATTCTTTGATCGCATTATAGATTGTTCGAACATAGCTTAGTGTTCAACTATGATATCTTTTCAGCCTTAGTAGACCAATATATATATATATATATGTATAGATATCTTTGAATCTTAAATTTAGCATCTCCTGTCGGTTGAGTCTATAACTCAGCTCCTCAAAAGTTTAAATTCTATTTTTACGGCTAGTTAGAGCTCATTATCATATCACTGAGATATTCTGTTTGTCCACCTCAATATTCTCTATAAAGCTGAAACTTCGAGTTCTTCTAGTGAAGCCCAGTAGCTGAAGAGATGAAACTGTCTAAATGAGAGAACTTGAATCGGTGCCTTTGTCTCATTTCTATTTGGGATTTGGGTGGATTGGAAATGAATTGTCCCCTAATCACAAAGTGCCATCATCAAACACTTTCACATTCTCTTTGATCTATATACCCATGCCCGCTAACTTGATTCTTATGCTGTTTTTGAAGCTTAAAGGCAACCCTAGATGAACGAAAGGCATATTCACTCTCCATTAACTTCCTAATCATGACAAAGCACATCCTAGAAGTTACTAAATATACACCGTATATACGCCATGGTTAGACAAGCTCTACAAAAGCAAGATACTATCAATTTCAAGACATGAACCGTTATGCTTATGTTAATGGTCTAGAGACCTAATGATCATTTTGGGGCATATAGCATATCTATATGTTGTGATATTTATCAGAAAAAATGATGACATGTATATTTTGATATCATATACATTATGCCATACAATATGCCACATTATAGATTATGATCAACTGTACACACTCATCAAAAATATGATGAGCTATTCACTCCACCTAATCGTCATACCCAACCAACTGCTTTCTTGGTCCTTTAGGAATAGGGTACGTTTCTGGCAAAGGCACGTGGTCTGGGTAGAGATATTTTCTTCTGAGGGGGGTCACACCAAACATGAACACTGGAGCCATGAGTCCCAATGCAACAGAATAAAACAAGTGGGGTCTTGTGTGTGAGTAGAATCTGAGCCACTGAGTTAGTATTTCCGATATCCAGTTGTAGTTTATCTAATAAGTTATAGTATTCATAAGAATTCAAAGAAAACCCATGTCCAATCAATTTTTCCCAAAAAAAAGCAGACGCATCCAAAATAATCATATCAACTTACCCGAATAGGGTGCTTGTAGTAGACTGGGGCCTTTGGTTCCGCAGCTGCCATTCTTTTAGTTTGGTTTTTTGGTGGATTATTTTAAATCTCTATCATTGGTTACTGGTTGGGGGCCCTGTAGAGTGCGCTTAGTGTGTTCAACCTATATAGTGTATGCTATTGGAGCATATTTGCAAGTGAAAGATATAAAAGGTCTCTATTATGTTCTTACAGTGCTGCTCTGTGATTGGTACTTTATCCATTTTGTGATTTTTTTGGATCATTTGATGATTTTTATGAGTAGTTCGGGTAGCTTGACAGGTGGGCTTTTTATCGAAATATTAGTGTGTGAAAAGGGTTTTTTCAGACTAGTTCTGTGCTCTTCAAGTGTTTTCATTTGTTCAAATATTTTCCGTAATTTTGGAGTGTAAATGTTTGTGTTGTATTTTTAAGTAAACGCTCATTTTTGGGGGCAGTTATCTTATTTAGTTTACAATCTTTTGAGTCATATGCTACTTTACAGATTCTGGCACATCAGTATCGTTTTACTTATAGTTCAGCTTGCACTTGTCAGCTACATGATCTGGAACACCCAATTTCTTTTGAAAATTCTTTATCAATCTTCAGATTTACTCATCTACACCATAAAATGACTATAAATCTTTAAAATACTAAAGTGAATACTATAAAACACATTCTCCTTAGATCAATGGCATTAGGTCATTGTTCACTCAGTCAACTTGCCGTGCTCTGTTCATGAGAAAGTCAAATCATGCCGTGGAGAGAATCAAGTTGGAAGTCACACACCTGTCTTTTCGTCAGTATCACCGAATTCGCTCGCACTGTTCAAGTTAGTTAACTAGCTTTAATACACAACTAGCTCAAGATCATTCGCTTCGCTGATGATATTGCTCGTGAAGCTATTTCTTCTTTCTCTGCTTCAATTCATGCCCATACTTCTTGGCGTTTCTCTCCTCCCTCTTACTCTCCTTTTCCTTCTCCTCCCTCTCTTTCTTAGCCTCCTCCTCCTCCTCTGCTCTCTGCTTCTCCACCAATTTTGCATACTCTGCATCACTCTTCTCGTCCTCGAAGATCTGGTAGTAACGACCAGCCTGCAACACCAACACCCCAATCAACAAAACCACAATCATCACCAAAGTTGCGGCAATCACATTGATTCCCATAGGCATATCCACTTCTCCCCACGTGTCAAAAACAGCAGCATCGATACCAGTCTTGATGTTGGTAATGAACACACACAACGTGAGAAAGTAGATTCCCAAGGAAGTGTAGTCGTAGAGCCTTAAGGTCAGAGACGGCTTGTACACCAAAATCAAGAGCCCAGCAAAACCGGTGAGGGCGATGGCGTAGAGGGTGTAATATAAAGAGTTCGGTACGGCGTTCCAGCGCTGGTAGTGGACAAGGGCTTCCTGGAAGTCATTGTCGGTTGGGGAGCCAAAGAGGGTGACGTGGGTGTAGGGAATTTGACCAAAGACAAGGCCGAGAAGGAACGAGGTGACGGGTTAGCCAACAAATCGCCCAAGCAAAGCGAGGGTGAATTATTCTATTAGCGAGAGTTAAAGAAAAGCATGATAGACAGGAATGAATATAAGATTGGAAGAAGAAAGCTGGATGAACAGGACTAAGTGAAAAGAAAATCACATTATCGCCCAACAAATAAAAAGAGCAATCACCTAAATGAGACAATGTGAGAGGAAAGGTGGGGTAGTAAAAAGTGATATTTTGGAGAATTGAGAAGTGAACGAGGGCTGTGAGGCAAATCATCGAATTGTAAACCGACGCTTCAGTCAAATCGGCTTCTTAAAAGAACTGTTTTTCAACTTGATTTATTCTTCTTTGTAATTCGAGTAAGTCAATAGTGTGATTATTCTGAAAAGATCATCATTCACAAAGTGATACAAGAAAGTCAATAAGTGATGATTCAGTCTATGAGACAAGCTGTTGCTAATTTACCTCCATCAGATCCTATTGAGATCCCACTTTTTCATCGATTTTCGCACTTTGATTTCCTATCCAGCTCATGCATTTCGAGCTACATAATGGACTTGAGCACAGCACTTTCACTCCAATCCATAAAAGTTATAACAGGAGATCTTCATTATTTTTCACTTACCACAAAGTGTCAAGGCTATGCCGACAGGAATGAGTTTTGCGTAGAGACCCATATAATTGAATGTGTGGCTGAGAAGAATAATGTTATCTGTTTGGTGTGTGGGTGTTAACGAAGCACCACCAGACTAAAGCAAGAGTGGTGATTCGTCCAGTGATCGTCCTTTCATCAGATACACATATGTAGTTACCACCCACAACTTTTACTTGTTATTGCCTTCTCAAGCTTAAATACTTTGTGTATTCTCATGACGAATGCTCGCCATATAGTAGTGCAGGTGTGCTATACACTTTTGCTCGACAATATTAAACTTATTGTATTTACCATAATTTGGGTACGTATTAGTAGGGGACTCTGTATTTCATATTACTGTCTACTCTAGATGTCCAATTTTATCAATGTGGTGGGAGTTCTTTGACGTGCATTGTGCGAATTTTAGTACGTTTTTTTGTGTGGTTTCTTGTTCTACTGTCAGCTTAACACATTTTTGTATTGTTGTCTGTCAGTGTGTTTGTTCTTGGTCAAACTTTAGCTTTTAATCGTGCGATTGTGTGACCCGCTCGATAGATATACGGATGATCTCTCCTGTGATAACACCATCTTATTCAAACCTAACGTCTAGCTTTTTTGAAGAATATAATCTCGGCCATACAAGCGTGAAACTAAAACCCAAAAAACTATAATTTGAAAGAATATGAATACAATACTTTCTACTCAACCCTCAATTTTTTACAAATGTTGAGAAAAAAGTATTTCTCTTAATAAAACTTGCTATACTATTCCGATAAGAATGAATGTTTCGAAACACACATTTGAAGAGCACTGGAGTATATTCAATAATTTATTTTTAAGATCGAAGCACTGCGCGTGCCCCGTAGGCCTCTTAATGCGCATGCTTCCGCGATACAACGCGTCTTTTTTTTGGCTTTAATTCTTTCGCGCTTGACAGATTTGGATCTGTGTACAAAAATAATGACAAATAGAATGAAAAAGGTGAGTCCTAAACCCTGGCTAGTGTAAAAATAGTGTTTATTGTATATCTGTGGGGTTAACGTACAAAACTTCAGAGCAGAAAGCTAGCGTAGGGTACCAGCTCGAGAATCGCATAAATTGAGATGTTTTACTCAGCTCAGAGAACGTATGGAGGAAGTTTCCGGCATATACTGGATTATTATATTGAGTGTGAGAATCTAAGGGTTTGACCCTGTTAAAACACCGAAAGTCAGTGTTTATAATGAGTGAAAAACTCCTATTTTTAACTCACAATTGTCATAAAAAAAGCTCAAAAGGTGACCTAGCGCAGAAGTAGCTGTTGAAGGTGAATGAGGGGGGAGTTCAGTTCCGGGGGAGTAGAACACTTTTTGAGAGACCAACACACATTGTGTAAAATAGCTTCTAGATATATTATATATACGTTTTACCGCAGATGAAGCATCTGTTTTGCGTTGCTTCTACACCAAGGCTATCCCTCCTACTTTTGGTCCTGTAATACTACTATACATCAAAGCCTCTTCTTGAAAACCTTTCAAACCAAGCTCTATTGACTCTTTTCGAATGCACCGATGAGAATAGTATCAGTTAAAGAGTCCTTTCGCAATCTCTTAAACCCTGGGTAGTCCCCAGTCC
This sequence comes from Saccharomycopsis synnaedendra, assembly GCA_031124835.1. Lineage (NCBI taxonomy): Eukaryota > Fungi > Ascomycota > Saccharomycetes > Ascoideales > Saccharomycopsidaceae > Saccharomycopsis > Saccharomycopsis synnaedendra. The sequence continues at coordinate 118,229 of JASTUD010000001.1, forward strand.
ATGTTAATGGGTTTATATCAATATTACGAATTGAGTTACAAAAGTCGTATAACAAGATAGCTGAGCTTTTGTTTGCCTGTTCCTCATCTGAATTTAGACTCTTGTGTAACAATTACTAGCTCGAGTGTCAATCAGACCCTTCTCTCAAGTTAGGGTTTTTGGGGTATCCTGGTCCCTTACAAAAGATCTCTTCTGCAGGAGGATAGCTGGGGGGCATTCAGTGGTTTATCGGAGCCTTTCTAGTCTTCTTGCGGAGGCAGAGGAGTCACAGACTGAGTCGGAGTTGGCACTATATGTAATTTCTGGACTTTTCGTGCTTGTGTTTGAGAGCGACTGCAAGGATCTCCAGAGCATGCCTTATACTATGGTATGTATACACTGAAAAAAAAAAATCATACGGGAATGTCTCCAAAATGAAGATATACCCTACCCTTATTACATAGTGATAATTATGTACTCGTATCAACATAGAACATATTTTACAACACACAAAAAATATAACTCATCATTCACTTACTTATTTCGCTAGTAGATATAAATGATATGAATATATAAACTTGCTGGCTTTTAAATCATTCGATAGTGAATACCTAAGCCTCCTCCTCAGCGACCTCCTCCTCGGCCTTAACGACCTCTCCACTCTTAGTATACAAAATCGCACTTGGCTCTGGCACATCAGCCTCTTCCTTTGGCTCCAAAATCTTCACAGAGTCTGGCAAAGATCTAGGTCCGAACTTGTTCTGGGCTGGGTCCTTCATAATCTTCACCTTGATTCCGAGGACACCCTGTCTCAAAAGAACGTGTCTCACAGCAACATCCATAAACTCACGGACTGGCTGACCAGAGTGAATCAAGAATCCGTCCTGGAACTTCATGGCCTTAGCTCTGGCAGCACGCAACTTACCAGAAATAACAACCTCCACACCCTTGGCTCCAGCCTCCATAACATATCTGACAACACCATACCCGGCTCTTCTGATAGCAAGTCCGTTCAACAACTTGTACTTCAAAGACTCGGCTTGAGCCACAGCAGAAAGACCTCTCTCGTGGACTCTCTCAACGTAGAGAACAATAGAGTCCTCGTCAAACTTAAATCTCTTTTGGATAAGGGATGTCAACTCGTGGAGTCTGCGTCCCCCCTCTCCCAAAACTGCCTGGGTGTGAGTGGCTCTGATAATCAACTCAGTCTTAGTTGGAGTCACACGGACCTCAACACCAGCGTAACCCTCCTCAGCAAGCTCTCTGGTGAAAAACTCGTTCAACTCGGCGTAGAACACTCCGTCAGCGATAAGCTTTCTTTTCTTAGAAATAATGGCAACCATTGGTGATTTTTTTGATTCCTTCAGATTTTTTTGATTTTGATTTTTCAAGTGAAAAATCAAATTGGTGAAAACTGCACGTGCTTTTTTATAGGGCAACCACAACTGATAATTTACGAGCGAAGCGAGTAAACGTAAAGCGAGGAACTATAGGTTATATCTTGAAGCACATACTTCTTATTGAGTATCTTATACATACATCCATTTTGTTGACTTTTTGTTGGTGGCGGCAGCTTAGTCATATATCACGTAAGCATAGGTAGAGGTAAGTGAGCCTGTAATATCACCGTAGAAAGCAATCGTTAACGTATCTCGGTATACTTATGTACCACAATTTCTCGTGTGGTATACCAATACACCACTAAGCATCTTCATGAACAATTGAGTTGCCTATACAAATAGCTGCAATAAACAAGAGAGCACTTATCATCTATCTAGTATACCATCAAAACCTTCAAATATTCCAATTAGTTTGATGATGGTCATGAAAGGATATATGCAAAATTTTATAACACAAAGTAAATAGTAACACTTAGTAAGTAGGTCCACCCAGCTAATAAGTCAGTCCCAGCTTACTGCCAATGAAACAAACACACATCATTTGAGTACGAGTGTGTACTTAATACTCAAGGAAATCTCTTAGTATCACAGAAATAACAGAAAGACTCCTCTCTCACAAAAATCCTGATTTAGATCTGATCTAGAAAAGCAACCGCAAACTTCTACCCAAACCCAAACATACGACAAACCACAGAAAAAGCAGAAAAAGATTTCAGTATAACACAAGAAACACACGGCATCTGATGGCTTAGTGCAACGCAATTTGATCACCCCTGTCAAAGGGGCCACTGCATCTACCTGCCAAATTGGGTGCTGTCAAAAATACAGTTGTACAGAATGAATCGTAAATAGATCGATTTAATACGAATAACAATCTTTAGATTGGTCATTTAAGTATATAAACACCAGTAGAAAGTTTATTGCTTTAGGACTATGCCAAATTGTATATATAGTATACATAATTGATCACTCATCCCGCAACCACATTCTCCACCATACCCCACTAGTGACTATATAAGAAGCGAAATTCACCAACACCAAGTCTTATCTCCTTTGTAAAATTCCTTCAAAAGTTCATCAAAAATACCATGGAATTCACCCCTCAAGAGTCAGCTCAAATAAAGACTCTCTTTGACTCCCTCCAGGACCCTGAGGTATCTAAAGACTACGCAGTTGCTTTGCCGAATTCCCAAAAGCCAGGGTACTCGGCGATATACAGAAACAAGTACGCGATAGATCATTTTAACGGACTAGTCGAATATCTCCATCCCCGGCTTGACACCGCTTTCAAGTTTTGGCAGAATGCGGTGCAGCAGACGCCCAACGCCAGCTGTTTGGGTGTTTTGAAAGGGGGCCAGTACGTTTATGAGACCTATTCTGAAGTTGATTTTAGGAAGCTGTCCGTGGGCTCTGCGATTGTGGAATTGGTCCTCAATCATCCTCTGTACATAAGCCCGGTACCAGAGCTCAAGGAGGTGTACCCAGAGTATGGAGAAGACCCAGAGTCTGACAAGCAAAAATTTGTGGTTGCTATCTTCAGTACCAACCGCCCAGAGTGGGTTGTGACCGACCTTGCGTGCCAGGCGTACTCGCTATGTAGCACCACTCTCTACGATAACCTAGACCTGACGACATGCGCTCATATTTTTGGGCTCATGAAATGCCCCATCGTGTTCACGACACGTGACAAGATCCTCCAGATCCTCCAGTTGAAGCGGACTCATCCAGAAGAGATGAGACATTTGGTGCTTGTAGTGTGCTACGACACCTTGAATGCTACGGACGCCTTTTTCCACCGGCTTGCTGACTCTGTGGGTGTCGATTTGTATGACTTTGCCAATGTTGAGGCGCTTGGAAAGACCAGTCCGAGGGAACCAAACCCCCCTACTCCCGAAACCCCCTTCACCGTGTGCTTCACCTCCGGCACGACTGGGGTCTCAAAAGGTGTTTATATCACTAACAAGAACATGGCCACATCACTTGCGTTTACGTTCCATCACTGGCCACGGCCTGTGAGGGAGAACGGAGAGCAGTTGCGTGCCTACTGCTTGCTTCCGTTGGCTCACATTTACGAAAGACAGACCACGGTATACTGGTTGGCGAGCGGCGTCAGTGTTGGGTTTCCTACGGGATCTATCAGCACGAGAATCGCAGATTGTCGCGTTCTCAAGCCTCATTTTATGCAGGCAGTCCCGCGGATCTACAACCGGGTAGAGCAGGAGCTCAAGACACTCATAAAAAGCAGTCCTTTTTTGGAAAAGTTCGTAGCACTCAAGTTTAGGTATTATATAGGAGAACACAAGTTTGACACGGTGCACAAGGAAATGGAGTTCCGGCAATTGGATCTCTCTGTGACCAATAGACTCCGGCGTTTCCAAGGGTTTGAAGGAGTCAAGCTCTGTCTCTCGGCGTCGGCGCCAATTTCTTTGCTTACAGAGAATTTCATCTGCGTTGTGCTCAATGTGGGATTCATTCAAAATTACGGCGCTTCCGAAGTCACAAGCGCATGTACGGGCGAGTACCCTTTCAGACTCAGAATAAGCAACCGCAATCTCTTGTTTGTTGATGGGAAAAAATCGATTGTGTCGTGTTCTGGCGTGACTGGGGTGACGACCGACATCATGCTCAGAGACCTCCCTGAGTTGGGCTACGTGCATGACAGTGCAGATGGAAAGCCCAGAGGAGAGGTCATGTTCAGCGGAACCCAAGTTTTTGACAAGTATGTGTTCCAGCCGAAGCTTACAGAAGAGTCATTTGAGGTTCACGACGGGGTTCGGTGGTACAAAACCGGCGATATCTGCGAAATAGACTCCGAGGGGAAGTTGTTTGTGATTGACCGGATCAAAAATTTTTTCAAGTTGTCACAAGGAGAGTTCCTTTCGCCAGAGAGAATCGAAAACATATACCTCAATAACGTGGGTTTTTTGAACCAGTGTTTTGTGCACGGGTTTTCTGACCAGGACTATATCATAGCTGTTGTGGGGATCGTTCCTGGAGAGCTCTCCAAGTTTTTGGATGCGGTGCTCAAGGAGAGTGGTAATGGATACTACGGAAGTTTTCTGGTCGAGGGGCTCACAAAAAAAATTGAAACAGTTAAGAATAATTTGGAATGGGTGGATAAACTGTTGAGCAGAGAACAGATTATGAAAGCTCAAGAGATTGCGTTGGGAGTCAAGCAAGAAGCATTTGTGAAAGAGAGTTTGGCTATTATCAATGGTGATTTGATATTTAAAAAGCTTCTTTTGAAGAAGATGGACGACTTAGTGGGGCGCAACCATACGGTACTGCTTTCAGCTTATGAGTACATCAAGAACTTGCATTTCGACTACTACCCGTTGAAGATAAGAACGGGATTGTTGACGCCGACGTTGAAGTTGCAGAGACCGACTACGATCAAGACGTATCGGGGGGTGATTGAGGGGTTGTATGCGGAGGGGGGGATAGGGGGGAAGAGAAGTAAATTATAAGATAACGGGCGAAGTAAGTTATCCTGTTATTACTTTGATGAGATGAACGTATCTTATAGCTTAGCAGGTTAGCTATAAGTCTACTGATCACCTAGGCTAAGTATTTATACTAGGTAAATCATTCTTATACCCAATATTTGTACTGTAGAATATAACAGTGAAGTTAGTATCTGATTAGGATGTTCTACTTGATATGGCATCGCTTCATATCAATATGCATCGTCCTGTGGGTCAACTAGTGAGCATCTAGCAATTGAGTGAACCATGTAGCCTTTGATATCCCTGATCGATACTTTTGAGTGACTTATCTCATATGCACTTAAGTACGCTTTATCTGAGTTATAGAAGCAAATCTAATTATATAAACGAAAACACTAATATTGCAAGAAAGAGATCTTACCAATAATGCCAAGTCGGCTATTCGGGGTGCAAACGTAATTAAGCATGCTCACAGATCGATCTCCAATGTTGAGGGCTCCATCACCACAAAATACCTTGAAACTATAAGATTCAAAGAAAACATAGGACGAAAAAAATGAGAAGAAAATTTGTGCCAGTATAACATCATCTCATTAGTACATAATCTCAATTTATAGTGTATACCGAAATTCTATGAATATCACCCCCTCAATGCCTGTGTGGGGTACATACATCTAATTTGGCAGATCCCAAACGGTCCATGAGCAATAAAAGGCTTGGATCTTCATATAGTGATTTCTTACCGGTCATGTATGCTTATACGCTTGTATATATTTGTATACGGATTGAGTAAGCCATACAGGAGCGTATCTATAGATTTTATAACGAAACAGAAAATTACAAACCATCAGTCTAGAAACTGACGCCAACAGCAAGAAGCCACCAACTCATTCAGAAAGGTCACTGGTCAAAGATAATCCTGACCTATGCACCCCACAAATGTAGAGGGGTTCAATTTGGGGTGCGTTAGACATGTGCATAAGCTTTTAGTACGCTATATATATATGACAATGAGTTCCTCAAAAAGATCTTTACGAAATGAAACTTTTTCGGTCTCTCTTCTCGGTCCACGACCGTTCTGAGAACCCTGCCCCACCAGAAGTGTATAATTGGAGGCTTTATTTTCTAGTCTTTTCGGCCGTGTTTGGTAGTGGATGCTATGGCTACGATGGTGGCTTCATTGGATCTACTATTGTACTTGAGTCGTTTCAGAACAAATTCAATTTGAAGACCAATTCGAACCTTAGCTCTGACATTGTGAGCACATACCAAGCAGGCGCGTTCTTTGGCGCGCTTTTGTCGTACTTCATCAACAGAAGACTTGGTCGCAAGCCGGTAATTCTTATTGTTTGTATGATCTTCGAGATTGGTCTGATTTTGCAAACGGTCTCTGACGGACGTCTTTCGTTCATCTATGCTGGTCGGGTGCTTAATGGCTTATCTGTTGGAACATTTTCGGCGCTTATTCCGTTGTACATCTCAGAATGGAGCCCGCCTTCCATCAGAGGGATCTGTGTTGGGTGTTATGAAGTGTGCTACCAGACATTTCTCCTCATAGGCTTCTGGATCAACTACGGGACAAATAAGCACATCTCTCTGACCAGCGACGCCCAGTGGCAGCTTCCTTTTGCGTTTCAGGTGGTACCATGCACCATATGTCTTGTGCTTATGTGCTTCCAGCCCGAGTCGTACCGGTTCTTGCTCAAAAGAGGCATGAAAGAAAAAGCCTTGAAGAGCTTGTGCAAAATAAGAAGGCTACCTGAGAGCGATCTGTATATACAGTGGGAGCTAGCTACCGCAGAAGCCCAGATTATGGAAGCAAACGAGATTAGCGTTAGCTTCATTAGTGAATTACGGGAGTGTATGAAAAAAGGTATCAGAGAGCGCATAGGGTTGGCTATAGCCGTGATGATTCTCCAGAATACGAGTGGAATAAACGCTCTCAACTACTACTCAAATTCCATCTTCAAGTCTATTGGTTTTACAGGAACCAACACCACCCTCATGGCGACCGGCGTCTTCGGCGTAATCAAGTGCGTGACCAACGTCTTGGCTATCTTCATCGGTACAGAAAAGTTTGGGCGTAGAAACTTGATTATGTACGGAAGTATAGGAACAACTATTTGCATGCTCTACCTTACAATATACACAGCTGTGAGCGGATCTTTTAACCATTCTGTGCCAAAAGATGCTGGAGCCTACTTTGCCATGCTCTCTATATACTTTTTTGCTTTCTTCTTCACTGGTCTGTGGAACGCGGTTCCTTTCATCTACTGCTCTGAGATCTTGTCCAATAAGGTGAGAGACATCGGTATGGCTATCGCCGCCATGTGGCAGTGGCTTATGCAGTTTACCATCGTGTACTCGAACCCATACATGATGGCAAAAATGAAGTGGGGTACTTTCCTATTTTTTGCACTGTGGCTTATGATCTCTATAGTCTTTTGCTACTTCTTCATGCCAGAAACAAGAGGAATATCTTTAGAGGATATGGACTACGTTTTCAACGCGAAGGGCTTTGCGATAGCAAGAAGAAGAGAAGCTGATAGTATAATTGCTGAGTTGAGAGAGCAGCACAGGGGGGATTTTGTCGAGGACTACAAGCCAGATGATGAGTTTGTCGATGAGGATTAGTTCTTGATAGGTTGGATGTTTGACTAGATAAATTTTTGGTGTATATAGACTGTTTTACTGTGGTTTCGACTGTTTGGTTTTGTAGGAGTGTGTAAAGAACAAAGTATGCAAATATTCTAGTATTTGTGTGATCTGAAGTAGGATAAGTAGGATATATATAATCAGCTATTAGGTCACATTCTTGGATAAGAATTGTTGTGATACAGAGTCCAGCCTGTGACCTAGTTTGTTTCTTTTACTCAACTGTCATTATATACAAGAAGTTTGAAACATTTCTTGATTATCCTAGACAACATATGTATACTTTGATTATACCTACGGACTAGCGCTCTACAGAATCTGTACAATAATAATACAAAGGCATTAACTGCAAAAGTAATAGAGAATGGACGCTATTGAATAGTATGTTGTACTAGTTGGATTGAAAATAAAATACATAGGAAGAAGAGTGAAAACTAGAACTTATGGAGAATAAGAATTCATCGAGCAAGGTATTGAATCTCGAGCTCATAAGCTCACTGTTTCTGCGTGAACTAGCTATAAATTCTAACTATGAGCAAATATTGAACAAAGCTTACTCTACTTCACTGAGAGAGCATAATAGTTCCACAAGTGCTTAATTAAGATAACTCGTGCTCTCGCTTCTCAGATCACTTGTTAATAAAACATCAACTTGTTACATCTCAGATGAAACTATATCATCGAATATCCTCTAGAATGAGCATTTTACCGTCTCAAAAAAAATCCTTCAACTATAAAGTATTTCCAGAGGTAGAATACACAGCAATCTGCTTTGCCACTGAAAGCGAAACACCCTCAATAGCCCTAAAAAATCCGTCATTATATGACAGCATAAACCAAGTTGCGAGACATAAAATCTTAATCTTTAATTTGCATTTGAGGCGTAAACTACTTTGAATTGTTCTGAATGGTATACTATAGACATGGTCTGTAGAATCAACAGGCTATGCGTATACTTCATAAACCTGATTAGAAAGTGCGCTTCTATCATTATTAGAACCCCTATTTAAAGGGTCTATTTATTAGTAAACACGTTGTCTCACAATTAGTGAATGGTGGAGGCTCAGTGATATGCAGATCGCTTTGTTTTTGATAGCTGAGAAAGATAGCTCCATAAATACATTGGTGTAATAGTCTCAACTGAATGCTGAAGACGTATGTATAAAGATACACTCAAAAAAAACTATGTGAAACACTTTCATTTCATGTATGTCCTTCAGGTATAGACTATCAGCAACTGACGTCTCGGAGTACATGACGTCAAATTAAAGCTACGCGTCGATCAACGGGTATCTTTCAGGCTACCGAATTGGGCAAAAATCCAGAAGTGCGGATATATCCAATTTCAGATACTGATTTACGTTGATTCAGAATCTGTGTGTTGAAGCAAACTTAGTTGTACCTGTAATCAGACATGTCTCTCGGTTGAAAATGACTTGAGAAAATGAATTAGCAAAGATCAGATAAAAAACCATAGATGGATTTATACACGCAATCATCAATGCAATGACTAAGAGGCTTAATTTCAAGGTGTCCAAGTCTATAATCTAATTCAATAAAGCTAAGGCTTAGCTATATAGATAGTTTTATCTTCACCAAACTTAAAATACAGGCATAGACGCACTTGTAAGTTTTATGAAACTGCCTATATTAGCCTACGTCAACATTTACAACATCCTTAAACAGAGTTTCTGGCAAGCCGCGAACGCTCACTAACTTTTTAAGGCGAAAAAGAGATCCATTGTGTCGAAAGCTCGCAACGTTGTCTAGCCCGGTTTAAGGCTTGTCTTGTCGCATTGTTGAAATATGCATGAACATCAGATCAAAGGAAGAATATATCTCTTCAAGCTAGATATAAAATCTATAAATAAGCATACTTATGTCTGTTGATTAGTATTAAAAAAAAACAAGAAACATCAGTATATACAAAAACATGGGAATCAGATAACTTATCGCGGTCTAGCTGTCTCTTTGACTCGATCTCCGTTTTGGAACGCTGCAGCGCGACGCACGCGTCCGCATTTAGTAAGGATCCATTCCCAAAGAGGAAGACAGGACGCCGATTGGGGCGCGAGGCAAAAGAAGTTATGGGTGTATTACAACATGGAGGTGATATAGTCATGAAAATCTACATTGTACTACTTTACCTCACTGCTGAGAAATCGTGCCACTGCTTTCCTCCACGTTTTTAAGCCACTCATGGCCTGATATTCCGGTTGTCTAAGCAAAAAGGTTTATGCATCCCCCCTGGCCAGACCAACGCGCGCCGATCATGTAAAACCTATAAATATGGGCTCGATCCCCTGTTAGACCTCACCAACTAGCCACATTCGTTTATTATGCAGTTCTCCACTCTCGCTCTTTTCGCCGCCACCGTCTCTGCTGTGTCCACTGTGACCAGCGTCGAGGTCGAGGTTGACACCATCTACTCTTGCGGTCTGTCCGTGTCTTCTTGCCCATACACTGCTGCCAACACCACTGCTCCAGTTGTGGCCAACGCCTCTAACGCCTCCAACTACTCTGCTCCAGCTGTGTCTGTTGCTGAGGGTGCCGCTGCTCTTATGGGCACCAACGGCCTTGTTGGCGCTGCTGCTCTCATTGCCGCCGGTCTCTTTGCTTTGTAAGCGCTTTTAATTCTTCTGCTTCGCTGTACTATGTACACTAGATACCTTTGTTCTATAGATCTACCTAGAGTAGAATGTTAATCTGTTGGTTTTGTAAGATCCATATATATGAAAATATTGAAACATAGTCACTGTGTCATAAAAATTGTCAATGCCGTTCGTTATTATGCTACCTTTCTCAACTTGCCCTTTTGAGCTGGTAGACCCTTGCTTTGGAAATTTGTGAGTATCGGTATTCACCAATTGCAAGGACGAGAACTCGAGTTTGGAAACTTGAAGCATTTGAGGTTCAGTTGAGGGTTGAGTTGAGGATTTCCAAATAAACAATGTTGTCACATGGTACTTGAAGTTACGCTAACGTCACCGCATAAGTAGATCCTAAAGCGTTAAGATAATGCAGAATCCGTAATTTTGATTGCCAGTGCGAGCGTTAGAACAATATTAGAATACAGAGACTACTATGTTGAGTATTTATTGAGAAGCACCAAATTTGTCTATATGTAGGCTGACCTATTTGAATACGCTCGTTCATGAGTTTTCCTATATTTATTTTGTGCCTTTAACTCAACAGTTATCATGAGCTAACTGCTAGCTATCTAGCCGAATTAAAACATGATTGAAAAGCTCACAATATTATATACCGATTGGCGTGTTTCATATCCTACCATTTCTACGCAACTTATGGTAGCCCAAGGCATACGTTTAAGCAGGGCAAAATTTTAAGCAGGGCATAGAAAAATGCCGTTTTTATCAACAAAGTTTGAGTATCAAATTATTGAATTCTTGTAATATGAGGAAGTGTACATGTGAAAAAATGTGTATTCACCTTTATAAAATATGTGACTTATGAAGGATGTATGAAAGATACTAGCTTACATTGTTTGCGTACACTAATGAAGAAACGTCTGAAACATACGTTGCCCAGCCACAAGTCCATAACCACTCAGAAACAACTGTAGTATTTTGTATCATAACACAAACTATCCATCCTCAAAACAGTCTACAATTCTGGGCCAAACTAATCCCCTTTCGGCCAATTCCGCCGCTCTGGGTCTGCAGATCGCGAGCGCAATCCATGTATTCAGCCAGTCGCGCGAAGTGTGAAAAACTTGATAAATTATATATTTATTCTGAATTCTATGAAGAACAAGGGTTTCTGACTTTCATAAAAATTGAATTGTTAGAAAACTAATTTTCATGATCATCTCAATTCACCCCTATTCCGTGCTAATCGCACGCAGGCAAAAAAAGGGAAAACTCAGCGCTGTTCTTTCTTTATCAATAAAAGCAGCCCATGAGAAGCATTAAATGCGTTGTCGTCGGCGACGGTGCGGTGGGAAAGGTACGCGTCTCTTTTTCTAGGTCCTGGGTATATATAGCTCGTTTTATGCTATATGTCTAAGGACCACCCCCCCACACATTTTCATGTGTATAAATGACTAAACTTCTACTCTATCGAAATGAAATGCTTTGTTTATAACTTTCCAGAATTTTTGCTGTTTTGAACGACCATAGTGATTGCTTTATCTCTCATATTGGGTTTGATTTTTATGAATTATTATGTGTTTCCATATGGTATAATATGACGTCTTATATCCTGAATCTTCATATTTTGCCGTTTACTGCTTGCTTTTTGTTAGGTTTCTTTGTCTTTCTTTTATTCTATGGTTTAATGAGAAACTTCGATCTCATCTCTTTGTTTATCTTAGATAGCTGAGCATCCCAGCTGCATCTCATCCCGGACCATGCAATTCAAAGATTTCCCTTAATTATTCAAATAATTAGTTTGATGAATAGCAACTAAAAGGACGACTGTTTTTTTTATCATACTCGATAAAAGTGTGCTTGTTTTGTTGTCTGTTTCCATCCGAGTTTTGTTATATTTTTTAGTGTTATCATGGTACTTGACTATACTTAAAAACAAACACGGCTAATTATTGGATAGCTTGGATATGCACTACTGGTATGCACTGAAAACCAAGTAGCTTGTAACGTGTTTATATGCTTTTCCATTCCCTGTTCTACTTTCCTTTTTTGATTTGCTCCATTCCCTGACTTTGATCAATTTTTTTGTGCTTTGGCTTGCTTCTTTTGAATTTATAAACTATTTGACTTATTTGTCTGATTAAGGGGTGATCTGGTTACAAGTGACAAACTTCAGCATCCTGATTCTGTTTCAAGTCAATATACCATACCTATTCTTTATTCTCGCGTTTTGATCATTGGTATATTCTACTGAAGTTCTTGTTCGTTTAAGTCAACAATGCTTATCAGCTGAGTGCTTGTGCTGTATGATTCTTTATGGCAGCTAAGCTACTCTGAGGTAATTCAAGCTAATTTAAGTTAAGTTACTGATTGGTGGTCTCTTGGATTAGCATAGGTACTGCTAAGCTTTTTGGTTTGTCTCTGAAAGAGCTCCATTTCTTTATCTAGTTAATCTTCGATTTCAGTTGATGTTGAGTTCTCGCACTCTCGCTTCGCGAAACTGCTTTACTAACAAGACCTGTCTTCTTATCTCCTACACCACAAACACTTTCCCCCACGACTACATCCCCACTGTGTTTGACAACTACCTGGCCAACGTAATGGTGGACCAGCAGCCTATCAAACTCGGGCTCTGGGATACTGCTGGACAGGAGGAATACGACCGATTGAGACCGCTTTCTTATCCTCAAACCGAGGTCTTTCTCATTTGTTTCTCTCTTGTTGAGCCTTCCTCTTTTGCCAATGTTCGTGCCAAGTGGATTCCTGAGATTCGTCAGCACCTGACTCGTGACATTGCGATTTTGTTGGTTGGCACCAAGTTAGATCTTCGTGATGACCCTCACACCTTGGACCGTCTTCGGGAGTACGGCAATGAGCCTGTGACAACAGCAGAAGGAAAGAAGGCTGCCAGAGAGTTGGGATGCGTGGATTACTTGGAGTGTAGCGCATCTTCACAACAGGGCGTCAAGGATGTATTTGATGCTGCTATTAAGGCGGTGATAGATCCACCAAAGTTTAACGAGCCTCCTATTTTGAGTAGTGTGGGGGGTGTGGGGGTGAAGAAGGGGAATGTACCAGGGGGCAGACGGAAAAGAAGAAGAGTTTGCTCTATTTTCTAAGTAGGGAACAAATATAGTGAGTAAAACGAGCTATATTTATAAAACAGGGCAAATTGAAGATTGTCTCTCGTTTAATGAGGGTAAATTTGTACAATAACTCATCTGTTTGTTTTGATTAGTGAGTTACTATTCAACAATAAATGGTAAACCAGTTTGCATTTGCTTGGCAAATGTGTATATACACAAATCAATTGAGCTTGATTTGTTTTGTGGTGTATACATAAGTTAGCTTGTACTATTTTAAGCAACTTGTACTATTGAGCTACGTAAGCTAGTAAACTGTTTACCGGGTGTATTTATTGACATTCATGTAACACAATGAATATGTTAATGGTTTACTAGCTTATGTTCAATTAACTATTGTAAAGAGTTCACAGTTCTTGGAGTGTGGATCGGCAGTAGTTGAACTTTTCTCGCTGGATTCAGCTTGGTGTACTTTAGCTTATTGCAGCTTTTATAGAGGCCTTTGGCTATCAGCTCTGACTGGTGTAGTGAGCTGATTGGCTGGTAATAATAAACGTTATTTGGAAGCGTAGAACCGAGCGAAGCGAGGTTTAGTGATACAAGTAATTTCAAAGTATTGGTTGATATATCAGATGCATCTCTTCTCTGATATATCCCACTGATACCGAAATGAGCTTACTTCACATTTCCATTGTCAGTCTTAATTCCAGTCCTTTAGTAACGTTAACTTATCCCTTATATATACTTATATATATAGCCGAGAAGGTTAACTGATGGTATATTAATTTCTTTCTAAGATTGAACTGGTTGTTATCGGTTTGTATTCAATTTAAAAAGTGTATTACATTGTAACGTTAAGCGTTATAACTTTTAATTAAAATGCCTAAGAATGGAGAATTAGTTGTTATTTACATTCTTAGTATATGATTATATTAAAGATTGATTTGTTTGGTTTGTAGGGGATTATAAAGTTTTGGGCATTACTATAATCAAGATGCTTGACAGAACCGGGGGGCAACATACCTGTTGAAAGACATCTTCAGACATCCACTGCATTTTTATCAATCCAATGACCAGCATGTGTAGGTTGCCGAGTGTGCTGGTTGTGGGGTTGTAGATCCACTAGAAAACTTGGGACATTTACTACAATATATCAACACTAAATCTATTTACATGCCTTCTATAATAGTTGCAGGAATGTGATCTTTGGTAGTATCTTCTCATTATATATTTGCGAGGAAGGACGAATTAGTTGATACTCGACATAGTAAATTTACTTATGATTCGCGAAAGAGTCAAAGCGACCCAAATGGTTCTAGAAGGCTGAGAAGAACAAAATTCTGTAATTCAAAGGGGCCCCCATAGTGTTATGTAAGAGGGTTTAAAGCAATGAGAAATCCTAGAAGCGATATCTGATAACAAACAAAATACAGCTTCCGCAGATGGAGATTCATGAAATGTGGATTTTCGTGATGTAAGGAAGAGTGGGGAGTGGGATTTTGATAGAGAAGAGATACGCCGATTATTACATCTGAAGTATACCTAGCCGATACTATTAGTGTCTCCCTCGAAATCACGCCATATTCCTCGACCCTCCATCGCATAATTCCACGAGAGAATATCAAAATCTCGCTTCGCTCGATTGATACATTGTTACTCCTTCCGAATAAAGCACATACGTATATATATCTATAATAAACTATGCGCTTTATGCTCAAGTGCAGGTCTGTATATTATAAAGATAGCGACCTCAGCTCGCTCACTTTGTTTCGAGTGTAGGTCTACTATAATCAAGAGTATAGCTTCTTATCTCACTTCATCACTATTCACGAAGCCCTCGATTAAGCTCCCAATCCATACTTCCCCATCACCCTCTCCATATCTCCGAAACCGCCTCTATCCCCCTGCACGACAACCGTCCCCCTTCCCCTCGTAAACACCCGCTCCGCTACCCTCCGCACGTCCGCCACGCCCAAACTGTCCACCCGCTCGATCATCTCCTGCACCGGCACCTTCTTTCCGTGCGGTTGCACCTGTCTCCCCACATCCTCTAACTCCACCATCCGGCTCTCCAAGTTCATCAATAACGTCAGCTTAAGTTGGTTCTTACTCCGCCCAAGCTCCACCTCCGTGATTCCCCTTCTCTTTTGGAAAGTCAGCGCTAGCTGCTGGCACACAATCTCCACCAAGTATGGTGCTGCATTAGGTACACACGCGCTCCCAATTCCAAATAATCCAGAGTCGGTGTATGGATGGTTAAACGCAGTACAATTTTCTATAAACCCGTACTTGTTGAGCACCTCAGTGTACAATTTCGCATACATTCCCTTCCCCGGCCCTCCCGCACTGAAAGACCCCCCTCCTCCTAAAAGTGTGTGCAAGAGAGCCAATGCGTAAATATCAGGATCAAGAGCAGACAACCCCTCAAAGCCAATGTGGATGTACGCAAGCTCGGGGATCGATCCGTCGGGTGTTTCTGGATGAGGAATCGAATATTCTCCTCCAGTGTACTTTGCAGGCTCGTATTTACTAGGGGCTTTAGATGCTCCCTTCCACTCACCAAAATATTTCTCAGCTGCAGCCACGGCACGCTCCTCAGGAACCCCGATGAAAACAACTGTAGCGTTTTGAGGAGCATACAAGTTCTTTCTATATGTTAGTATATCATCTCTGGTGATATATGGGAGTCTTTCGAGAGGACAGAGCAATGGCAGACCAAGAGATTTACCACTATAGGCCACAGTATGGAAAAGCTCTGGAAGAATGAGATCGGGTTTTTTCCATATCTCTTCGATTTCATAGTGTGCAAAGCTTTTCTGCTCTTCAACTTCTTCTTCTGTGATTCGTGGACAGATCACGGTCTCGGCAAGAAGCCGCGTCATGTGCTCGACATCACTGTTGAAGACCAGCGCCTGATATATCATGCTCTCACGCGAGGACAGGCACATGTAGTTGCCTCCAAGACTTTCGAGCTGGCGAATCATGTCGGGGCCGGAGATGTTGAGCGTCAGATTGAAGGCTAGCTTATCCACTAGGTGCAGACACCCGAGGGTCTGGGGGGTCTCAAAACGCAGGCCTGCATTCATGTACACTCCGAGAGCAGAAAAGTGGGAGGGAAGGGGGTTCGTCACGACTTTGACGCCGTTTGCGAGTGTGTGGAGTCTGTAGGGTTCCAGAGGTGAGAGAACCGAGTAAGAGCGTTTAAGTAAGCGGAGCATGCCTTTTTTTTTGGATGTTTCTTGGATTTGCTAGGTGGTTTTGGGTTTAGCTGGTTTTCTTGGGGAAAAGGTCTGGCTTCTGAAGTGTGGGGTGAGTGGTTAATTTTTCATTTTTCAACAGAATGGAAGCGAGTGAGTATTTTAGCATATACTGATACTACTATATATGCACTTATACTATAATCATGATAATGCCTCGGCATATCAGAAGCTAGAAGTTGACATATGTGTTTAGTAAACGGAGCATACATCAATCAAGTGTAGATTTGAAGTGTAGGTTTAAGCGGATTTTAGCCTTTAACATGTAACTTGTATATGGATGATTCTACTATGAAAAACTTTGTATGATTTCTCATTGATAGAATCATTTGTGAATTTCTGTCTGATGGGCGTTTAGTATGTGTGTCTGCGTGGTGGTGTAAGCATGGACCCAGGCATAGGAAGTCTCGGTTGATGCAATAACGACCATTTGAACGACCGCTTGACAAGAATCTTGTTGAACAGAATATAGTGGTTTGGGGATCTTTCAGTTGTGGCAAATCCGAAAAGTCATTGCAAAGAAATTGAAGTCTTGTGTTTAGTAAAAGTGGCTCATAAAACGAGAGAGTAATAGTATGTGTGTAGGCGACTAAAAGTACGAACTATGATAACTGTAGATGATTGAAAATGCATGTTCAAGGAAAAAGTATGATCTAGTGACTTGTAGACTTGTGAACTTGTATACACTTCTTTTCGGGAAAATCATAAAGATGAAAAGCTCACTAACCGCAACCAAAATTATCAAACAGGAGTCATAAGCCAACAGCCAGACTATCAGGTACATAGAAATCTAGGATATAAACAGTTGACTCGTCAGTGATGAACTCTCACCCCACGTGACTAGCAAATATCAACCCCACATATAAACTAGCTTAACTACACCAGCGGATATCTTTCGGTTAATTTCTAAAACTAGTGCGGATCGAGGAGAACTAAAGCGAAAACACACTCAACCCTAGATATTGAAAGTGAGAGATCACGCTGACCATTGCAATTGACTTTTATAGAGGTTGATCTTTTATAGAAGTTGGCTTTATAGAGGTACTAGGTCAAGTGTGTTTTTTAAACGCTCACTATATCTCTATAAGAACATCTACAGATCAAATCTATAGTTATTGCTCTGTTTCAATTGGGTATTGGATTGGAGATATTAGTCAATCGAGACTGCATCGAGAAAAGCCACTGAAGAGTTACTGAAGCAACTGAGAAATCGTTATCTTTGGGCCTATATATACCAACGCTTGTATATATAAAATCGATTTCTCAAATGCAATTCCTCCGCAGATACACCACCTCTTCCCAGATCAACTACTTCCGCCTCTTCCCTAAAACCTACCCCCATGGAGGCCCTCCCAAAGACCCCTTCAAAACGGACCTCCGCAAACTTCGTAAAGAGTATCTCCGTCTTCTGAGTGACTCTCACCCCGACGTTCTCGTAGGTTCCGCAGTTCTCAAAGGAGAGCCTCCTAGCAATGTTGATGAGGCCTCCAAAATCTTAAATAGAGCCTATAGCGTAATCAAGTCACCTTTAACTAGATCGCAGCATGTGCTTTTGTTGAACAATATAGACGTAGTGAATGACGAGGGTGGTGGATTAGGGGGCGAGTTTAAGAAAAAGGCCTCGGCTGACCAGGGGCTTTTATTGACTATTTTGGACGTCCACGAGCAGTTGGAAGAGTGCTCTAATAAAGAAGAACTTAAGGGATTGAAGGAGGAGAACGACGAGAGAATAAAGGAGTGTGAGGGGGAGTTAGAACGGTTGTACGGGGAGGAGAACTACGAGGAGGCTGCAGAGGTAACTATTAAGTTGAATTATTGGTTCAATGTGAAGAATGCGGTGAAGGAATGGGAGCCGGGGAAGCCTGTTAATTTGACTCATTAATTACTCTTCCCTCTCTTCGCTCGTGGCGAGGGTGAGAAAATTAAAGTCATTCGGTCCAAAATATACTCAATGTGTACAGTTGCAAGATGTGCAGTTCTTATTTTCATTGAATGGAAGGTATTCATGGCGAGTTCTGAGTGATCACTGGTATATATGAATGTCTATGACACCACCGCTTAGTTCGGTCACACTGATTGTAATACACTCTTTTTGCTGTTTTTATATGCTACAGCTAGCAATTTATATAAGTGTAAGTGTGCAAGTGTTCAATGGGTGCTTTTTGGAAGTGAGGTGTGATCTAATGAACGATCACTCCCCGCGTGGTGAGCATACGGCTTGAGAGCATTTATATAACAGTATTTTGGTGTATACTACAGTTTATATTTTGAAGGCTCAGGAATGTTTCTTGAAAAAGTTTCCTTGAAGCACTGTGTGAATTAAATGAGTGAGAAGGAACGCACTAGCATAATTCATATATTCTGAATTGATACCATTCTTTTGCGATGAACTCAATTAAATTGTTGTGAAAATCCTGGCTCAAACAGAGATTGCCTAGCCTCCACTCATTTCCTCTTATCTTGGCCTACAAAAGTTGATAATTACTTCAGATACACTCCAGTGCGGGATCCAACTGCATACTGACTAAGCTACCAAATCATGCTGTACCCCAAGTGTTGAACTGAAACAACCTAAAGTTGTGATCAAAGCTTACATTTGCGTTATCATATAGTTATA
Organism: Saccharomycopsis synnaedendra; assembly: GCA_031124835.1. Classification (NCBI taxonomy): domain Eukaryota; kingdom Fungi; phylum Ascomycota; class Saccharomycetes; order Ascoideales; family Saccharomycopsidaceae; genus Saccharomycopsis; species Saccharomycopsis synnaedendra. Next base: position 137,275 of record JASTUD010000001.1, read on the forward strand.
AGAAACACGTAAATAGCAGGCACACTGATACAAAATGATTTGATAGTTGGTAGTAAAAGACTCTGGCTGGAAAATCAGGCCTGCTTATTCATACCATAAGAGTTTCAATGAAGGTTCTTTAAAGGGGAGGCCTTTGAGACGTGTTGACGGAGATGATCTCACCTGTTGATCAGAAAAGTACTAATGAGCCAACATCTCTGTATTTGATCAAATTTCATAATTGTTAGTTCTTACCACGTACATGGGTATAACTAATGATTGTGTCAATAATAAATCGATCGAGCCAATAGAGAACAATAGTCAGTACTAGTGACACAATAATCACCTCAGGCCGATCAAATCAATAAACCACTTGATTCATCTCGCTTCATTATTTGCTTCATCACTACTTGTGTACTGATAGATTGACCAGTTGAACGACAAATAATCAAAATTATCAAGCAAAGCTGTATTCGAACTGACAAAGAACATTTTTATGCTGTATAGGCACCGAGCCTTATAGATTTGCTCAACCAGATATGTATGTAAATAGAACCTCGAGTTGATTGATTAACTGGCTAGCCAGTTGAGATAAACAGATGATCAATCGAACAAACATTTTGATGGAATGTTTATCGGTTAAGATATGGTACCACTGGGTCAATCGATCAAAGCTAGACTGCCGATCTGAATACTTAAATCATCGACTAATAAGTCAATCTAGCTTTGCTCGATTGATTTGTTTGGTTGATCAATTTTCAATCTCTGGTATAGCAAATTCGCACCCTTCAAACTCCCCCCTCTCCTCCTCCGTCTTTGGAAACCGTCTCAACCACCCCATTCTTGGCCCACACTTACTCACCTCACTCAACTTGAACCCAAAGACCTTCAAACTGTAAGGCTCCTTAGTATGACGTAAAGCAGCCTGTCTTTCTACCTCCTTAAAGGTCAGTACAAACAAACCTGGGAAAGTGGTTCCAAAATAGGCACCATCAATATTAAGATAACGTGATGATGATGGAAAATACACATCACTACATGAAGGACAATATAATCTAACCGTTTCAATCCCAGGTTGATCATACCGCCCCATCGGAAGTAATAGCATGCCTTCACATCCTACACGGGAACAACTACCAAAATGGCCATTCTCATATTTTTCTGCCATGGCATTTAACCCCTCTTTGGTGAGTATATAACGTGCATGAATAAGTCCATATAATTCCTCAGCACTATGTTCAATAAGAGGAAGATCTGTTGTGCTGATAGGGGGGTCTGGTTCAAAATCAAGAATGAGATCAAGAGCTTCTCTGTAGTGGGTCATACCTGCTGAAAGACCTGTTAGATTGAAATCATCTTCAATGAACTCTTGCAGTACTTCAACAAAATAGTCGTGGCCGAAGAGGGTGCAGTAGTTCAGAATCCACAGATCGTATTCTTCCAGGGTTCCTTCGTCGGGTTTCCAGGACATGTTTATGAACCGAGCGTAGCGAGGATTATAATAATTTAAAGCGCAGATTTCATCAAAATTATCTTTTTCAGTAGGCCGCGGAGAGGCGCACTAGCCCATGGCAGCGCACCCATATATGGTTCAATACCCATAATTATTGTGACCAACTAATCACGTGTTGGATAGCATGTCTTATGCTCTTTGTGCATTATTTAAAGTATGGAGTTACGCTATCGTTAAGTATACAAACACTATATTCAATTGTATATGTTTCATCGATCGATCAACTACATCGTTGAATGACGGACTAATTCAAATCATACCACAAATTGTTTCAGTATGTGCCAACATAATCACAGATTTCATCAAAGCATCGCCTTTTTTTTTGGGAGGTGCTGCCTCTGCTTCTATAACTGTATATATTATAGATTAGTCAACAATCAAATATGTTATCGACTCACTCTACCATTTGCCACTTAATCACAATATTTGTCCGAGTTCGGCAAGATTATATATATAGTTACTCTTCGTAGGAGGAGGATATTACTATTGATTAACTATTATGTTACTGAGCTCTTCTATTCTTTCTTTAACTTTTGCTAGAACACGTATAGAGAGAACAAATAACAAGAAGGCATTGCTTATAGGGTGAAGGTGTGTGTTTCGTGAATTCGGAATGCAAATCTACATGGGAAAGACCTTAAAGAATATGCGATGAGGTATAAAATTTCAGGATCAAGCTCGCCGTGATGAAGTCATTTAATCGTATGGTAGAGCCTTGGCATTGAATTTTATCAAGCAATCATAATACTGGAGAAAATGCGACTAGCAATTCTTCTTTTGTATGAGGAGGATCATTACAGTGCAGAGAGACTGAGGACTTCAGTCAGCCACGAGCATCAAAACTCAAAATCGAACCAAAAGTGAAGGTACCTCTTTCCAGACTCCTTCGAGGATGTACTCAGTCATTACTTCAGTACTTCAGTCTCCACACATAAGAAAGACAATCAATGGTGGTGACATGCCATCTTAGCATGGTATAGCGAAAAAAAATTCACGGCTATGATGGAGGTCTCACCTTTAGTTGGCAGGACCAGTTAACAAAATGAGAGTAGAGCACAACTTTTTGCACAGATTCCAAAGCCGTAACCTGGTTTTTTTTGCAGAACCCCTTTCAGTTCTCTTAGTTTAGCACGTTAAGGTTTGAATGCATCTGTTAAATGGTGGAAACCGGCTCTCTTAAAGTACTTTAATTGCCATCGATCAATCTGGTAAACTAGCCTGCTTTACTGTTGTTTCATTAAGCACGTACACATATATGCTCTAGTCCTATGACGGGCCATACATGCGTCAATATGAGTAATTACACATGGCAAGCAAGTTATAATGATTGTCGTACATATACAGAAATCCCATACTGTGATGAAAATCATCAGCAATATATTACATATTTGATTTATCCAAGAAATTCAAAGTTCGTTATAACTAAAACTAAGTTGATTACAATCCCCAATGAGAATGAATCATTTTTCCCGAACTCGGCTTTTGTAAAGGTTTGGTCCCACTGCTTTATCACGTCGCAGATTTCTTCATGGCAGCTTCACATGCTTATATATAAATTCAAGTCCTTTCCCGTTGCGTCGTCTTCAGAAACCTTAGTGCTGGCTTGGATCGTCTTCCAGAAAGGACATGTTGGGTGAGTGAGTGTTTAAGAATTATCAACACCACGAAGTTGGGGGGCTCGCTTCACTAATTATCAGTTCCAGTCATTCATTAAAGTGAATTCCCCTAGATCGTATAGCTTATCATGGGTAAAGACGATAACATAGTAACAAGAGCACTGCCAGCACGAGTTGGAACATCAGCAGAACGGGTGGGAGCACCGTCAGCACGAGTTGCACCTCAAAAATATGTGCAAGACTGCCCGGTGCAGCGGAGATGGCGAAAACCGCAAGGTACTGCCTCTTCTGATTCAAATGAAAGTTAAAGGCAGTTGTGGTTGCGATATATCCTCTGAGATCAAGGATTTCCAGAATTACATCTTATCCGTCCTGTTGAGGGATATATCGGGAAAAATGAACCTTGACTTGTTGGAGTATGAGGAAGCAGACCATGAAGAAGCAGACCAGGACAACATGCAGAACTCCTATCATTCAGATCCAGGTACAAATACGGTTCGCTTTGTAACTGAAGGAAACACAAATTTAAGTAACCTGAGGGTGGAACAAAATTTGAGAGGTCCCTATATATACTCCGCCAAGAAACAAGAAAACGAAGATTTCTTCAAGTTTGAATGTGATCTGTTGTCGGTCAGGAGAGCGGGCTCGTACAGATTTTTGTTTTCATTGTGCTACGAACAAGGTGATAGCGTGCCCCTAGTGACGCATATTTTGAGTTCCAGTTTCGAGGTGACTAACTCGCACAGATAGAGAGCTTAAACAGGTTTATCTGGCAATGTCAGACTCTCTAATGAAGTACCAAATTCCATAGGTATCTCCGGCGGCAGTTGATTTTGCTCATATTTCTAAACGTAAACTACCCAGCCGGTCCGTCGCTAAATATGCGTAGATTGACCAAACAGAAACGGATTTGAACTGACCTTGTGATTTCTGTAAAACTCGCGTCAGAGGAACTAACAATAGTAGTTGGGACCCAAAAATTATATATGTATGATCTTTTTTGTAAGATACGCCGTTCCTCTTCAAAATTATAAAGACAGATGTTTTCAAAACACCGGAAAATGAATTATTCACTGGACAGAGATTTTCTACGAGCGACCAACTTGTTTTAACACATCATTCCAAACATTTGAGACAGCAATTACATAAAATTCAAAGGTTTGAGTTCAAAGCATGGAGAATGTGTATTTGTGAATTCTTTTGTACGGTAATCGAATTACCCAATATTATCATTCCACCAAACTTTGATTAATTGATATTGATTACCGAGTAAAATGATAGTAATATTTCTACGATTTCTTGATATAAATTCGATAAATGTAAAAATCGATAATTACAGGGGTCGTTTGTCTAGTGTATCGTTTGGGAATCCCGAGTCGCCGGAAAATCACCGATCATCTGGGGCATGGACACGACAACAAATACCGGAACAATAGATTGCTCAACTGCAATACGCTATTAAAATTGTGGAGTAGAATGCCGAGGTTTTGCGGCCATAGACATAAAAGTGCAAAATCATGATGCATTCAGCTTTTATAGATTTCAAACACAACGAGCATGACTTAGCAGGAACCATGGCTATTTTTTCAAAGCATAGAACAGAAGGAATTATTCGACGGGGGCTTTTACACTTAGTTTCTAGGCAAGATGATTGTCAACGAGGTGAGATATTTCGTATCTGCATAATGCATGAGTGCCTCGCATTGCTACATTCAGTTTTTGGTTTACGGCATTGAATCAAAAAGCGTGGAGAATCTAACACTATGACTAGTCAATTGGGAAAGGAGCGAATAGATACTATAAAGCTTTACCCGATGGAGGACAATTGGTACAACGTAGTTTCCTCGATGTCGATGGTAAAGGGGCTTACCGTGCTAAGCCGATGTGTCAACAGGATCTGGTCGCGCGTTATGCATACTGCATGCATACATCTCCACCACGGCATTTCGCTAAATATCCCTCTCTTTGATGTTATGGTGATATTGGTGACACTTTAGCGTCTTTAATCATAAGCTAGTATCCTTTCTCAAGAAACTTTCCTTCAATCCCAATTACCCAGAAGAAAATTGTCCTGAATCAATTGATCGATCCGGTGTCTAAATACTTTCCTGAACTTTCGCTGCAACCAAAAGATATATTCGGTCGGTTATTTTGTATCCCGAACTTGGCTGCATATATGAGATAATAGCTTTTGTGTGCCTTTTACAACGGGGAATCCATTGTTGAAAGCACGGCCAAAATTTCTATGGCGTAAAATTAGGAATAGCCAGACTCTGAGGTGAGATATAAATACAGGTCCAGTTTCCTCAATCTTGTCAAAATCATCCTTCCCCTTCTATCTTCATCATTAAAATGAAGTTCTCTACTATTGCCTTGGCCACCTTGTGGACTATTGCCTCTGCCGCCCCGACAGACTCTTCTCTCCAAGCTCTGATCAAGAGAGACGAGACTGAAGTTCAGGCCAATGGTTTCCACGGACGTCCTCACGGACCTCCACATGGACCACCACACGGACCACCACACCCACCTCCTCACGGATCCTGGAAGAGAGAAGAGACCGAAGTTCAGGCGGATGACTTCCACGGGCGTCCTCATGGACCACCACACGGACCTCCACATGGACCTCCACACGGACC